>JASDQU010306453.1:88883-100362 GCA_032191745.1 Picea mariana | reverse complement strand
ATATTTGAGTAACTAAACATTTGTTTAATACTTCATTTGATTTTTGGGGATATGCATAGCTTCTTGACATAGGCACAACCTCTCACATGAAATATTGAAGACATTTCTTCAAAGACTTCAGTGACAATGTAGATGGTGTAGTGTACTTTGAGGATAGATCAAGTCTCAAACCTTTTGGAATGGGCACCATCGGGCTTAAGTTCCCTGGACTCCTGGATTTTATTCTACACAATGTAATCTATCTTCTTGAGTTGCAAAGGATCTTGTTGTCCCTTGTGCACATGAGACAACAAGGCCACTATGTTCATATGATTGGTGGGAAAGTTGAAATACGAAAGGATTCTGATAGCATGTTTGTTTATACCTCTCTCATCATGACTCGGGTATAATGCCAACTAGTCTTTTATGGCATGCTAGATTTGGCTATAATAATTATGATTGTTTTCATTTGTTGAGAAAGAATGATATTTCTGGTTTTCCTACTATTCCTAGGAAATTGAAGAAATGTGATGCTTGTATCCTTGGAAAACACAACAAACAACCCTTTCATGATTCTACTTCCAAATCATGTAGAAAACTTGAATTAATTCATTCTCATTTGTGCGGCCCTGATTGTTCCTTCTGCAAATGGAAACAAATATATTAGGAATTTTATTTATGATTACACCAGAATGTGTTGGGTGTACTTGTTGAAAGATCAATCACAAGATTTTGAAACTTTTAAAAATTTTCATGTATGGATTAAAAATGAAGCTCAGTCTCGTATTGGATCTCTTCGCATTAATAATGGAAGAAAATATACATCTAATTAATTTGAAAGCTACCTTTTCCAACATGGGATCAAACATCAAACCACGGTTCCATACAATCCCCAACAGAACAGTGTGGTTGAACGAATGAACAGGACACTCCTAAATATGGTTTGTTCCATGATGTTTTTCAAGAATGTTAAATTGATGTTTTGGGCTGATGCAATTCTATGTGCAGTTTGTCAAAAACATGTGTCCATCTCATGCTCTTAAAAAAAAAATCCATATGAAATGTGGTATGGCCACATTCCTTCGGTGAGGTATCTTGGGGTCTTTGGTTCCACCTGCTATACCTTGATTCCTAAGGAGAAAAGAAGTAAGCTTGATGCAAGGAGTCAGAAGTGCATCTTCTTGGGGTACTTAAATACCACTAAGGGGTATTGTCTTTATGATGATACAAACAAGAAATTCATCCTTTCCAAAGATGTAATCTTTCTTGAGTCATCCAAGAAAGACGAAAATGTTGAGAGGAAGCTTGATCATTTGGACAAATTCACTCATGTAAATATATATCATGAATTTGATGATGAGTTTCCACATATTGAAGGGGGGATCCCTAGTTTGGGTCAATCGATGGAATATCCTTTTGAAGCACCATATTCGCCACATGAAGAATTCCCTACCACTTCATCAGAACATGAGGTTTATTTGGATGATGTGATCAATAGGATTGAAAATTTAAGGCTTGATGAGAACTCAACACCATCTTAATTAGATGAGCAACTTCGACCATCTCAGAAAGGTCCACCAAAATGGATCACAAAAACACTTGAAAGTGTTCATCCTGATGAGGTCAGAAAGACAGGAACCATAATGTCCTAAAGAAAAGATGGAGGTAATGTAGATAATTCAAACTTGGGTGATGTAGATGACATGAATGTTTCATATGATTTTGAGTTGAATTTATCTACTAACCTTGAACCAACTTCCTTTCAAGAAGCCACTTCTCATCATGAATGGAAAGAAGCCATGTAGAAGTAATATGATGCTCTCATCAAGAATAGGACATGGAATTTGGTGGAATCTCCATTTGGAACCAAACCAATCGACTACAAGTGGGTATTCAAGAACAAGTACAAATCAGATGGATCACTTTACAAGCACAAAGAAAACCTCATGACAAAAGGATTTGCATAGAAAGAAGGTGTTGATTATGAGGAGACTTTTTCCCCCACAACAAAATGGGATATCATCTGTGTTAAAATAATTGATGTGCTCATTTTCACCATAAACAATATCTCTATTGTCACCCATCCATAGGGATGAAGCCACCCCCGAGCACCTTAAACTTTGACATAATTATTCTGGAAATCCATACTAGAACCAACAAATAAACCCTAGATGCTAACTGTAGCAACAACTCAAGACAAGTAGAGTGTTACTTCTCCAAGGGTAGCGCAAAAGAGAGAGAGAGAGAGAGAGTCTCCATATACACAGAACAATTACCATACACAAATGCAGCAACTGCAGCTGCAGCTGCACTATTCTCTCAAAATTGTGCCATACTTAGCAAGAATATCACCAAGAGTATTACCAAGAATATCACCAAGAATTTCACCAATAATATCACCAAGAATATCACTTAGAGAGAGACCAAGACCAAGAGATGACCATACGCCCTTATTCCTCCTTGTAGTTGTAGTTGCAGTTGCAACTGTAGCTCTCCACAAGACTTGTGCTCTCACTGGGTGTACAAATGAGCTAAAACGTCCTCTATTTATATTGATTTGTCCAGTGGCTTTTCTGGTTGGGCCGAACTGAATTTCTGGTAATTATATTTTTTGTTTATCTTTTTCCTGTGGAGCCGACTTGTCTTTCTAGAAGATAATATTCTAATATTATTTATTCTTCTAGGTCGACTTGCCTTCTAGGGTTTTCACACATATGTTTAGGGTTTACCTTACTTCCAAAATATTCCATTCTAGTCAAAGGTTACACCTGGAGGTTAATACCTCCCACAGATACCATAACATCAAAACTCCCTCCTAGCTAGGGTGGTATTAACGGTGATGGTATTGAGCACACACAGACCATTATTTCAGTAGCATCATCGTAGCCACATAGGCTATCTCATGATCATGCAACTCAAGTCACGAGCATCATCATCACTATCATTATCATCCGATAGCATCCTGGCATCAACATACATCATCATTTGCATCATCTCTCGAGGTCATACTCCATGTGAGTAATCAGGCATGATGTTGAATAAGTCATGTGTTGAACTCAGTGCACTCAGCAGAGTGTCTCGCATGAGTCACCCACTCAACAGAGTGGTGCAGGGACCAGTCTTCTAATCTGTACATACGTCCTAGAAGGATATTTGTCCCAACAGATGCTGAAAGCCCCGCAATGGGCTACAAGGACCATTATTCTAATCCAGACCTACGTCCTAGAAGAATGTCAGTCCTCCCAGATGTTGAAATCCACGCCATGGGATACATAGACCATTCCTATAGGAATGTCAGTCTCAGACTATTTTCTGATCGGGTCATATGTACCATAGAGATCAATCTCTACCCATATTCCTTAGAAAATATTGGTCCCGTATCAACCACCCTAATTGGGACGTCATGTCCTTAGGGGGTGGACTATTCAACCTGATCGGGCCAATAACTATGCCTCAAGAGAATATCGGTCTTGAACCATTTTCCTAATTGGGACACAATATGTGCCTTAGGAAAATAACAGTCCATGATACGTCAATAAACTGTCAACCTGGACCATTCTCCACAGGGAGAATGTATGTCCACCAACAATATGTTCTACCTGGACCATTCTCCTCCTAGAGAATGTTTGTCCACCAGTACATTGACTATCCATCTAGTTGGAAATCATCTCCAACACTAGTGCTAGTCTTTATGGAAATCAGATAGTAGCATACAAATACTACAATGCCATCCAATAGAACACAATTGTGTTTATGCATAGTAGTACACAACTATTGCCCAGTGGTACACAACCACTCCTAGTAGCACACAACTACTAACCAGTGACACACAGTCACTACCAGTGGAACACATCCACCACAATAGCATACAACTAATGTCCATAGACATACAATCTCCACAGCAATCAAATCATATCATCTGATATCATCCTGCATCAACAGTGTCATCAACTGCATCACTTCTAAGTTATACTATCATGATGTGAATGCATCATATCTAAGTTGTACTGGCGTGATCTAGAGTATCATCTACATCATCTCTAAGTTTTACTAGCATGACATATCTAGCATGATGCCAATGCATCATATCTAAGTTGTATGCCACCTCTAAGTTGTACTCGCATGATGTAGATAAGTGCCTCACTGTGTCACCTCTAAGTTATATGATCATCTCTAATCCATACTATCATGACATATCTAGCATGATGCCAATGCATCATCTCTAAGTTGTGTGCCACATCTAAGTTGTACTCGCATGATCATATCTAGCATGACATGAGCCTCATGCATCATCTCTAATTTGCATGGGAATCTCTAAGTTGTACTAGCATGAATGTCTAACATGATGCCAATACATCAGATCTAAGTTGAATGTCACATCCAAGTTGTACTTGCATGGCCATATCTAGCATGATGCGGCTCACTAGCATTGTCTCTAAGTTGTACTAGCATGACATATCTAGCATGATGTCAATACATCATATCTGAGTTGTATGCCACCTCTAATTTGTACTACCATGATGCTCCTCATGCCACTGTATCAACAACTCCAACCATCTGTATCATATCTTAGTTGTACTAGCATGATCATATCTAGCATGATGCAAGCATCATCTCTAAGTTGTACTAACATGATACAAATCTGCAGCTCACCGACAGTCCATGATGCCACATATCAGAGCTCCCTCCCAACTGAGGAATTCATCTCCTCCCTTTCAACCAAGGGAGAAATCTCCACAAGACCCAACTTGTCCCTCAAGTATGCAAACTTTATCTTAGACAAAGGATTCATCAAAATACCTATATTCTTCTCATCAATGGAGATATATTGGAAAACCACTTCTCCCCTCTAGACTTTATCACGAAGAAAATAGTACTTGATATCAATGTGCTTCGACCTATCATGGAACACCGGATTCTATGAGAGATTCACATAACTCTGGTTATCACAATACATCATGGTCGAATCCAACACCTGATCAAATAGTCCAGAAAATAGCTTACGGAGCCACACTGCTTTCGTACAAGCATCACAAGCTGCAATATACTTTTCTTCTACAGTACTAAGTGCAATAGAATTGTGTTTCTTGCTAGCCCATGATATCATAGAAGAGCCCAAACTGAAACATATACCAGAAGCACTCTTTTTGTCATCTGCACTCCCTGCCCAATCTGAATCAGTAAATCAATGCAACTTGTACATCATTGTTTGAGGCATATTTTAAACCATAGTTTAGCGTCACACAAAGATATCTCAAAATATGTTTTGCATCTATCCAATTCTCATGTATAGGTTCCACCTGGAACTGGCTCAATGTGTTCACCGCAAAGAAAATGTCTGATCAGGTATAAACCAAATACATCAATGAGCCAATCAACTACCAGTACAGGGACGAGTCTACTAGATTAGAGTCAGAGTCTCTCAACTTCCTCATATATGTCACCATAGGAGTTGTCATGGATTTGCAATCCATCATCTCAAACTTTTGAAGGATCTTTACAACATACTTCCCTTGCCCCAGGAAGATTTCACCATGCTTCTGCTATACTTCTAGTCCCAAATAATAATGCATGAGACCAAGATCCTTCATATTGAATTCAGAGGCTAACTCCCTCTTACACTGAGTAATGAGAAGCTATGCACCTGTCAGAAACAAGTCATCAATACATAGTAGCCAGATCACAGGTGTGCCATTCACAACCTTGTAATAAGGATATGGATCAACATAGCTCTTGGAAAAAATCAAGTCTCGTCAAGTAGCTAGCAATTCGTGCATACCAAGCTCTTGGAGCTTGCTTGAGTCCATACAAGGCTTTCTTCATACATGGGTTTCTCTCGGGTGTACCTCGAATCCTTGAGGTTTCTCTATGTATACTTCTTCCTCAATTATTCCATTTAGAAAAGTGGTATTTACATCCATTTGATGTAAACTCCAACCCATGGATGCTCCTAGATATATCATGGCTCTAATAGATGTATATCTGGTAACCGGAGCAAACGTCTCATCATAATATTCTCCCTCCTGTTGAAAGAATCCTCTAGCGACAAATCTCGCCTTGTACTTATAGATACTTCTATCCACTACATGTTTTATCTTGTAAATCCATTTAGGAACAATTTCCCATACATCGTTTTTCATGATTTATATTATTTCATTACATCTTTCTTCCATTCTTTCTGCTTGACTGCTTCTTCAAAGGTGGAAGGTTCTGTAACTGGAATATGGTTTTCACTTCTTTCTTTCTCTGCTTCCTTTATAATTGATACTTGGTGAGACCATTTGCTTCACCATTGATGAAGTCATTTGCTCCATGCTTTCAACTGTCATTGTAGCTCCCTCCTAGAGTTATCACCTGTGACTTGCCTGGAACAAGAACAATAACAAAGGAAAATAGAAGACAACATTATTCAACACTCTTCCAGTGTTGTGATCAATCATTATTCCATAGTAACTTATTTGGAACAAACAAATACATCTCCATGGTAGCCTCCATGAAATCTTGTAAGATAACCTGCCCGAGACAAGATTGATAAAAGTATTTCCAATATTATAGAATTTTTCATAAGAACATATCTATGGTAACAAGAATGAGTAACAATTTCATGATGATCAACATAGTATGATCAAGGTGAATTTCCCGAGAACAAAACAAGAAATAAATCTCTAGAGGAGATGTTAGTTCATTTTGTAAACAATTACAATAAGCATCTATATCAATAGTATTCACATGCCATCAAGTATTCATTACATCTAGCAGTAATAGAACCTTTCAAAGATTGATTTCACAATTTTTAACATAGCAACTATCAATCTTGATATGTGCAAATTGGAAACTTATCAATTTAATCAAACCTGGAACCTGAAGCTTCAATTGATATGGAGAGTGCACTTGTTCCTTTGAATGTACTAAATCCAACATCACTTCTTGGACAATATCTCTAGTAAATTCCCTGCAAACATACTCATCCTTTGCTAGATGATATAACTTGAAAATCATATACAAGTGCATACCTTTGACATCGTTGTAACATCGTCCAACTTGTCTTTCTAATATGAAACTAGACACCATCTTGACAAGAAGAGATTAGAAACTGAATCAGGAGTTTCAATGATTAAAACAAGCTAGAAACTCTGAAATTTCAACTTTGACCACAAATTCAATTTGACCAGAAGCCAATCTTTGACTTTGACTTTGACCAGACAACCTTTGAATTTGACCAAAAACTCAAACCTAATGTTTTTGCTAGATGAGGGTGCCAAGAGGTGCGCTAGGATAAGGCGCACTAGGATGTTAAATAAAAATGCCAAACACTTCACTTTAGGTGCCCGAACAAATGGGTTAGGGTTTGTTCCCGTTGCAAAACCTGACTGCAACTACAACTGCAATTGGTGCTATAATGAGCTTGACAATGAACTTCCCAATCTACCTTCCATTGGTTAGACTGTCTGAAGATAGTGTGGGCCGATAACCTATTAAAATAATTGATGTGCTCATTTTCACCATAGACAATATATCTATTGTCACCCATCCATAGGCACGAAGCCACCCCCGAGCACCTTAACCTTTGACAGATGATCCGAAATGATCTTTTAAAGACTTTGGTTAAGTATTTTGCATGAGTTGATTTACCATTTAGAAATTAAAGAGAAGAAGAATATTTAATGAAAGAATGTTGCAGCCATCATAAAGAATGCAAAACAGAAAATGAGCATTAATAAAATCAAACCATAACGCCAAAACTTGTTAATGGAGTTCGGAAAAGTTGTGTACGTCTTTGGGCCTTTGTCTCAATGGGGGAGGCTTTCTTATTAATATTCAATTTTTCAAAATTAAATCATAATTACATCAATTTGTTCTCTGATTGACATAGCAATGTTTTTCTCTGTCTCAAGAAATCAACGCAATAGACGACATTGAAAAAGGTGGAGTACAACTCCCATAAATGGCCTCCAAAGCTCTGTTACTCTTTTGTCTTCCCTGCATAAAAATGGCTTTCTCTCTACAAATTGACATCATTCTCCTGTTCTGAACATGTTCATGGTTGTAAAAACACCCGGTTTATATAGAATATTAGTTGGGGTCACATCCCAACTTCCCCTTAAGATCTAGCCTCAATATTGGCTTCAGATCCTCAAAAAAGGGCAAAAATCCATCAAAATTAGGGAAAAATTCAAAAAAATCCCTTTTCCAAATTTTAAAAACCCACTTTGGAAAAAAAATATGGCACTTGCCCCTTTTTCGTCAGCTCCTGGTCATATGGGACCATGTGTCCATGCATTGGGGTTGAAAAGTTAGGTCATGCCCCTAAACTTCTGACACCTGGTCATGTGGGTTACCATATGGCCTCGTGTTGTGTCAACCACAACACTCGCGTCCATTGGTATAGCCTTTGGTCTAGCTCTTGAATCGACGGGTAGCTCCCTTTGACTAGGGGCTTATCCCCTAAACCTCTGCCATATCACAACAAAAAGGATTTTGGGGACATGCTTAACAAGTCCCGCCCCTCCATCGTTATGGCTAGCGGAAGGTGGTTAAGTTGTTGCATGTGGATAGGTAGGGAGTTCAAACCACTGGGAGGCCAAACCAATTTTGACCCAGGCCTTATTGGCCCGATTCGGGGTGCCACGTGGTGCCTTGTTATTGGGCCACATGTCATGTTGCCACTGGCTTGTACCAACCAGTCAGTTATACAGTCACCTGCACAGTCACCTACCAATCATCCTACACAGTCAGCACCGTACGCTATGTCACTGCCATTCGTCAACCTATCACTGGGCCACGTCATCGTATGAATTTCCACGTGTTAGTCTGTATAATCTAGTCACTTGCCACATCAGCACCCAAAAACACCAAATTTTCCTGACACATGTCATCCTCTGGTGTTGCCATGTCATCATGATGATGTCATCTTCCACGTCATGTTGACGTACTTCTCACATCAATAGTACAGAATGTTGACTTTGACTTTGACTTTTTTACATGTTTGGGAAAAACTTCAGATTGTGATAACTTTTTCATATGGAGTCTATTTTTGAAAAAGAATATACTGACAAAATTAGCACGAAGAACACTACGTGATGGCGTTGGTTTCGTCCAAATACGAGAACTTTGAATTTTTGGCCTTTTTGGATCCATTTGGATCAACATAATTATTCCAGAAAGCCATACTTAAAGCAACAAATGAACCCTAGATGTGAATTGAAGCAACAACTCAAGAAAAGTAGAGTGCTACTTCTCCAAGGGTAGCGCACAAGAGAGAGAGAGAGAGAGAGAGAGAGAGAGAGAGAGAGAGTCTCCATATCCACAAAACAAGTACCATACACAACTGCAACATTTGCAGCTACACTACTCTCTCAAACTTGCACCATACTTAGCAAGAATATCACCAAGAGTATTACCAAGAATATCACCAAGAATATCACTTAGGGAGAGACCAAGACCAAGAGATGGCCATATTCCCGTATTCCTCCTTGCAGTTGTATTTGCAGTTGTAACTGCAAATCTCCACAAGACTTGCACTTTGATTGGGTGTACAAATGAGCTAAAATTTCCTCTATTTATATTAGTCTGTCTAGTGACTTTTCTGGTTGGGTTGACCCGACTTTCTGGTAATTCTATTTTTTGTTTATCTTTTTCCTGTGGAGCCAACTTGTCTTTCTAGAAGATAATATTCTAATATTATTTATTCTGCTAGGCCGACTTGTCTTCTAGGGTTTTCACACATATGTTTAGGGTTTCCCTTGCTTCTGAAATATTCCATTCTAGTCAAAAGTTACACATGGAGGTTAATACCTCCAGCAGATACTGTAACATCAACAATCTGTACTTTATTTTCCATGGCATCACATAATGGATGGAAAATTCATCAAATGGATGTGAAGATTGCTTTCTTGAATGGAGACTTGAAAGAGAATGTGTTCATGTCTCAACTAGAAGAATTTGTTGTGAAGGGACAATAACATAAGGTGTGCAAGCTCATCAAATCCTTATATGGCTTGAAACAAGCACCGCAAGCATGGTATGAAAAGTTAATTGAGCATCTTCTGAAATTGAATTTCAATCATTTCAATCTTGACGATGCAACTTTGTTTGTCAAGAAAATTGGAAAACTTGGTGTAGATTTTGTCATATATGTAGATGATATGTTGATAACAAGGAACAATGAGAGCTATATTGCATCCATAAAGAAAGAGTTGAAGAAAGGCTTCGAGATGACATATTTGGGACATCTTCACTACTAGTTGGGCATTGACATGATTCAAAATCCAAGGTACATATTCATCTCCCAAAAGAAGTACATTGAAGAATTGTTTAACAAGTTTGGCATGGTTGAGTGCAATCTTGTTTCTACTCCAATGGAACAAAATTTGAAACTCACATCAAAAGAAGGAAATGAATTTGAGGATACAACCAAGTATAAACAACTTGTGGGAAGTCTTATCTATCTTACTACCACCAGACCAAACATTTCATTTGTTGTTGGGATTCTTTCTAGGTTCATGCAAAAGCCTTGTGAAGGGCATTGGTTTGCTGCAAAAAGAGTTCTAAAATACTTGAAATGAACTCAAGTATTCTAAGGTAGATGACTTCAACATGATTGGATATTCTGATTCAGACTTTGTTGGGGATAAGGAAACTAGAGTATCAACTTCAGGCTATCTCATGAGTCTTGTATCAACAGTTGTCTCCCAAAGATCACACAAATAGTCGGTTCCGACATATTCCACAACAAAGGAATAATATGTGGAAATTGCAGAAGCAACGAAGGAGAATGTGTGGCTCAGGAAAATACTTGAAGATTGCGAGAGAAACAAGTGAATTCTACTCCTCTTCTAGTTGATAATACTTCCGCGATCAAGTTGGCCAAGAATCCTAGATTCCATGATCGAACTAAGCACATTAACAAAAAGTATCACCTAATTCGATATCATGTCGAGGCCAAGACTATTCACTTGAGACATTGTTCCACAAATGAGAAAATTGTGGACATATTCACCAAAGCGCTTGGAAGAGAAAATTTTGAAAAGTTCAGAATGATGCTTGGACTCACACACACCCCTTCAGATTAAGGGGGGGAATGTTAGAGAATACCAACAGTCACATATCCATGTATTTATTAAGTTACAAGCTAACACAATAATCATCGAATGTGGAGTTACTTTTTTGCCATCCCTGGCCTAACACCTTGAAATAAATATTTGACAACGGATTGATATATAATTTATGGTGGAACATATTTCTTCAATGGAACCTCTAAACTTTAGATGGACAAAGGCCTATTTGTAATCAAAGACCGAGATACCAATGTAAGATGTCAATGTAAGTTCAATTACAAGAAAGTATCAAACTCAAGAATGATAAAGAGTTTAAATGCATATAGGATAAATAATATAGAATTAATGAATGAATTGAGTTTGATACATTAAACCTTGTGATTGTATATTTTGTGAGCACTGACTAGTTATGAAGGTGAAAAGTGATGTCCCTTAGTTAAGTT
>JASDQU010306452.1:128770-139926 GCA_032191745.1 Picea mariana | reverse complement strand
GAGAAATGCCACCTAAATCATCGGTAAGTGATTTATATGCAAAATTGGTGGTAGAGATATTGGTGATAGAGGTGCCCTAGCTCCCATTTTTTTTCTTTGTAAAGAACATTGCCTACAAGAATATTCTTGTTGTGCACTCTAGCCTTAACACCGTGGCCAGTTATAGACACGAAATCATGTGCCTCAGGCAACCTTCTTTCCTCTGAATTTCCTCCTCTCAAACTGTTGGCATACTCAACCACAGCCATTGCCAAAGTATGCTCATTGTTTGCCTGGAGCATAACCCAATATTCAAGTTAGCTAATGAGACATATAATCCTTTAACTGTGAACATAACCAAAACTACAAAATGATTGTGAAGACAAATTTAGGTAAAGATCAATCAGTATTATGTTTCTAATAGTTGGCTATACAGGAATGCATCAATGTGCATCCAAACAACCCCTATACTACCACTACAAGACCATTAACAACAATGACGTCAATCACATAGGCCACCCAAGAATTAACTGATACCAACTTAAACAAATCAGGTAATACAAAATAAAGCTCCAGGACCTACCTTTGTTGCAACAACAATTTCATAGAAGTCATGCAGGACCATGTTTCTCATAAGCTTAGTGTTAATAACAATAGGTTTTCCAATAGTGAGTGTCCCTGTCTTATCAAATATAATGCAGTCCACCTATGGACAACAAAATCTCCATTAATCAATGAACCTTTTCTTTTAAAAGATGAACATAACCAGACTCAGAGAAGTACTTCTCTAACTCTAGAAACCTAGTTCATATTCAAACAACGAAAAGGTCTTTTGCCAATATATCACTTACTTTATGTGCACTCTCAAGTGCCTTTCCCCCTTTGATGAGAACACCTTGTGTGGCAGCTACTCCAGTGCCCACCATGACTGCAGTGGGTGTTGCAAGGCCCAAAGCACAGGGACAAGGTATAACCATGACAGATATGTCAAACTGAAGAGMAAGCTCAAACTCATCCATGGAAGAAGGGATCCAAGACTTGGGGTATGAACCAATCTTGCCTACTACAAACCATGCTAGCCAGGTAGTAAAGGAGATCACAATAACCTAAAAAACAATGAACAAAGGTAACCATGCTTAGTTTCAAAAGAGAACACCTTGTGTGGCACCTACTCCAGTGCCCACCATGACTGCAGTGGGTGTTGCAAGGCCCAAAGAACAGGGACAAGCTATAACCATGACATATATGCCAAACTGAAGAGCAAGCTCAAACTCATCCATGGAAGAAGGGATCCAAGACTTGGGGTATGAACCAATCTTGCMTGCTACAAACCATGCTAGCCAGGTAGTAAAGGATATCACAATAACTTACAAAATAATGAACAAAGGTAACCATGCTTAGTTGCAAAAGCAAAATTCCACATGAGCTAGGTTCAACCAAACTGCCAAGGCTCATTTTTTACTTAACTGTGGAAGAATAAGAACTTTGAAATCTAAGGACAAATGACTCATCTGTGGAAGAAAGAACTAAAGAAAATAAGACAATGTTTTTTTAATTTCCTGTGTGTACGAAAGCACTAAAGAAAATAATGCATGCAAGGTAAAAATGACACTAAAGCAAGTGTGTTGAAGAAAGCAAGTGCATTTTCATATGCACCAAAACTTATAGATAGATGCAATTCACTTGTTTTGATAGAATATACATGTGGGGGTTTGAAGCCCCATTCTTGTTTATCAGGGCTTCTCGGGTCTCTTCCACCCCCTTCCTTCAACATGGGTGCATCATTTCATATGTACTTAGTTCAGTCACAGTTGGGATGTACTTCAAATTTTAACACCTATATATATATATATATATATATATATATGTATATGAGATTGATTATGTCATATTAATATATTCTGGCCATGGTTTCTTGCACAATGTTGTATTCGAGACTTCTTCATTGTCTCACTATTTATATCACGAGTTATCTCAACAAGAATGGGTATGCCTACCTTGTCCCATTGAGATCATGTAGCTCACCACCTTGTGACCCTTTTGTTGACAAGTAACTTTTTGTGGCCTCTTCGATGGTTGCGCCTTTATTTTTTTCCTGTGGCATTTTTATCTGTGACATGGATATGGATATTTATTTTGCGCCTCTATTTTTTTCTTAACAGTACTGCACACATAGTAATCTATCAAGAAATTATTTCTTTGCTTAAAACTTTTTCCTCCTTCCCATAGCTAGTTTTCATCGAAGTTGAAATTCTTGCATTTCATTTTCCTCTTGCATGGTTTAAAGATTCGAGTCGAAATGCCATCAGTTTCATGACCACTCCTTTGAGTAAGAACAACCTAAAATCAAGTGCTAATTAAAATTTATCTAGAAACTTTTCTCGGGCTCTTCAAACCCATCTTAGCTTAGGTGTAGAGCTTTGGAATAGGATTGTGAGAATAACTTTCCAAAGCTACTAAACAATTGAGTTAGGGAGTGAAATCCAGTTGCTATATCACTAACTTTGGGAAGCCCTTCTAACACAAGGGTCAATCACGAGGTCGCATTGGGGCCCTTAGAGTAATCAACCCTGCTTTGTTGGTCTTGGTGTCGACTGTCGACTGTCCACCCTCTGCTTTGGTATAGTAGGTGGTACCATAGAGGCCATAATCTTTTAGACTTCCTACATAAGGTGACATCACAAGGAAGGTGGTGTTGTACCTGGGGTCGATGTTGGCTAGACTCACTCGAACTCCTTGGAGGGTTGCCCACTGCTCGGTGAGGTAACTTACACCAGGGCGTTAGTTCTTTAAGCAGGTTGTCAACATAACTTTCCCACCCGTCAAAACTCAACCCCTTCGTGCATCGATTTTGCAATGTTGGATTCCATCACCAACTAGCGCTTCTTTGTGAGAAGGTTTGTTTGCATGCTTGACTCCTAGATTAATTAGTGTGTGTTGTTTTTTCTCCTTAGTTGGCCTTAGGATTGAGTTTGTGTCTAATGGCATCAGTTTCGGGTTAATTCCTCATTTGATCAATACAAAATATGGATACCATTAAAATAAAAGGTAATAAAGAGGTAACAAATAGCTCATACCTAACTTACGTCTTGTAATTCTCCAACATTGTTATTTACACTTGGTGCAAAAAACACCAAATGGAATGGTTTACACAAGGTCAATGGAGAATGTTATTGGAAAATTCAAAATATTATCATAAACCCACATCTCACATATTTCTACATGCACCATAGATTCACAATCTTTCATGAAGAGGTTCGGGAGAAATGCTTCCATGCAAAATTGTCCACATTGGAATTTTCCATGTCCTTGATGGAAATATATATAATTCCCTTGAAGATATTTTAGTCCTTGTCCTGCTTAAAAAGGATGATCCCATTCTGGAAGTGGTCAAAGACTACTTTTATCCCCCCTCTATCTAGTAAATGCTACTTCTAATACTAGCCTTCCCCTACAATAGGGAGTGTTGTGTCCGTTTTCTCGAAAATAAGTGAGGTTTCTCTTCTTTCTCCCAACATTCTCCCAACCTCTTGGACAGTAATACATGCAGCCTCAAAACTAACATTTAGGGAAACTAGAATCCAATCATGAACTGGGAGTGAACCRAGAGTGAGGGGTGCGAACCGGGAGTGAGGGKTGCTCTAGCTAAAATCCTATGCCAAGAATCCAACAAAGACGACGGTTCCTCAATTTGAGTCTTGGTTTTCGTTTTATGCCCAGTTGCAAGTCGCATCCCAAACCACTTCATGGACTCTTGACAATTCCTCCTCGGAGAATAAAAGCCTAACAGAGCAGCATTTTTGAGTTCAATGAGATGTTGCATGCTTGTTTATCCATGGACTAGGTGACCATAGTGTCCATCYGCTCTCGAGGCATGGTTTCGTAAATTGGACCCCTAAATCCAAATGTTGCATTGCTTCTTACTGAGCAAAGCACTAGTTATCAAAATCGATGAAAAAAACAACTTTCGAGGGGTTGGAACCGRGAGTGAGGGGTGCTCTAGCTAAAACCCTATGCYAGGAATCCAACAGAGACGACTGTTCCTCAATCYGAGTCTCGGTTTTCATTTTATGCCCAGTTGCAAGTCGCATCCMAAACCATTTCGAGGACTCTTGGCCAATTYCCGCTCAGGGAATAAAAGACTAACGGAGCAACATTTTTGAGTTTCGTGAGATGATACAAGCTTATTTAGGCATGGACTAAATGACCAAATTATCCATCCACTCCTGAGACATGGTTTCGTAAATTGGATCCCTTAATCCAAATGTTGCATTGCTTCAAATTGAGCAAAACACTAGTTCTCAAAATCAATGAGTAAAGCAACTTCTGAGGCATGGCACCCAAGAGTGAGGGGTGGTCTAGCTGAAATCCTATCTCAGTAATCCATCGAAGTTGACGGTTCCTCAATCCGAGTCTCAGTTTTCATTTTATGCCCAATTGCAAGTCGCATCCCAAACCATTTCGGGGACTCTTGGCCAATTGCTCCTCAGGGCATAAAAGCCTAACGAAGTAGCATTTTTGAGTTCCATGAGAAGTTGGATGCTTGTTTAGACATGGACTAGGTGACCACATTTTCCATCCACTCTCGAGACATGGTTTCGTAAATTGGACCCCTAAATCCAAATGTTGCATTGCTTCTTATTGAGCAAAGCACTAGTTATCGAAATCGATGAAAAGAACAACTTCCGAGGGGTTGGAATCGGGAGTGAGGGGTGCTCTAACTAAAATCCTATGCTAGGAATCCAACAGAGATACGGTTCATCAATCTGAGTCTCAGTTTTCATTTTATGCCCAGTTGCAAGTCGCATCCCAAACCATTTCGGGGACTCTTGGCCAATTCCTCCTTATGGCATAAAAGACTAATGGAGCAACATTTTTGAGTTCCCTAAGATGTTGCAAGCTTGTTTAGGCATGGACTAGGTGACCACATTGTCCATCCACTCCCGAGGCATGGTTTCGTAAATTGGACCCCTAAATCCAAATGTTGCATTGCTTTTTATTGAGCAAAGCACTAGTTATCGAAATCGATGAAAAAAACAACTTTCGAGGGGTTGGAATCTAGAGTGAGGGGTGCTCTAGCTAAAATCTTGTGCCATGAATCCAACAGAGACGACGGTTTCTCAATCCAAGTCTCGGTTTTTGTTTTATGCCCAGTTGCAAGTCGCATCCCAAACCATTTCGGGGACTCTTGGCAATTCCTCCTCGGAGCATAAAAGCCTAACGGAGCAGCATTTTTTAGTCCCCTGAGATGTTGCATGCTTGTTTAGACATGGACTAGGTGACCACAGTGTCCATCTGCTCCCGAGGCATGGTTTCGTAAATTGGACCCCTAAATCCAAATGTTGCATTGCTTCTTACTAAGAAACGCACTAGTTATCGAAATCGATGAAAAAAACAACTTCTGAGGGGTTGGAACCGGGAGTGAGGGGTGCTCTAGCTAAACTCCTATGCCAGGAATCCAACAAAGATGACGGTTCCTCAATCCGAGTCTCTATTTTCATTTTATGCCCAGTTGCAAGTCGCATCCCAAACCATTTTGGGGACTCTTGGCCAATTCCCGCTCAGGGCATAAAAGACTAACATAGCAACATTTTTTAGTTTGGTGAAATGTTATAAGATTGTTTAGGCATGGACTAGGTGACCAAATTATCGATCCACTCCTGATGCATGGTTTCTTAAATTGGCCACTTAATCCAAATGCTGCATTGCTTCAAACTGAGCAAAACACTAGTTCTCGAAATCAATGATTAAAGCAACTTCTGAGGGGTTGGAACCAGGAGTGAGGGGTGCTCTAACTAAAATCCTATGCCAGGAATCCAACAAAGATGACAATTCCTCAATTTGAGTCTCGGTTTTCGTTTTATGCCCAGTTGCAAGTCGCATGCCAAACCATTTTGGGGACTCTTGGCTACTTCCCACTCAGGGCATAAAAGACTAACGGAGCAACATTTTTTAGTTCTGTGAGATGTTGCAAGCTTGTTTAGGCATGGACTAGGTGACCAAATTATCCATCCGCTCATGAGGCATGGTTTCATAAATTGGCCCCTTAATCCAAATGTTGCATTGCTTCAAACTAAGAAAAACAGTATTTCTCTAAATCAATGATTAAAGCAACTTATGAGGCATGGCACCCATGAGTGAGGGGTGATCTAGCTAAAATCCTATGCCAGGAATCCAACAAAGACATTGGTTCCTCAATCCGAGTCTCGGTTTTTGTTTTATGCCCAGTTGCAAGTCGCATCCCAAACCATTTCAGGGACTCTTGGAAATTCCTCCTCGGGGCATAAAAGCATAACGAAACAACATTTTTGAGTTCCATGAGATGTTGCATGCTTGTTTATCCATGGACTAGGTGACCATAATGTCCATTTGCTCCCGAGGCATGGTTTCGTAAATTGGACCCCTAAATCCAAATGTTGCATTACTTCTTACTGAGCAAAGCACTAGTTATCGAAATCAAGTGAGGGGTGATCTAGCTAAAATCATATGTCAGGAATCCAACCGAGACAACGATTCCTCAATTTGAGTCTCGATATTCATTTTATGCCCAGTTTCAAGTCGCATCCCAAACCATTTCGGGGACTCTTGTCCAATTCCCGCTTAAGGCATAAAAGACTAGCGTAGCAACATTTTTTAGTTCCGTGAGATGTTGCAAGCTTGTTTAGGCATGGACTAGGTGACCAAATTATCCATCCGCTCCCGAGGCATGCTTTCGTAAATTGGACCCCTTAATACAAATGTTGCATTGCTTCAAACTAAGCGAAACACTAGTTCTAGAAATCAATGAGTAATACAACTTCTGAGGCATGGCATCCAGGAGTGAGGAGTGGTCTAGCTGAAATCCTATCCCAGTAATCCATCGAAGTCGATGGTTCCTCAATCCGAGTCTCGATTTTTGTTTTATGCCCAGTTGCAAGTCACATCCCAAACCATTTCGGGGACTCTTGGCCAATTGCTCCTAATGGCATAAAAACCTAACGGAGCAGCATTCAAGAGTTCCATGAGATGTTGCAAGCTTGTTTAGCCATGGACTAGGTGACCACATTGTCCATCCGCTCCTGAGGCATGGTTTCGTAAATTGGACCCCTAAATCCAAATGTTGCATTGCTTCTTACTGAGCAAAGCACTAGTTATCGAAATCGATGAAAAAAACAACTTCCGAGGGGTTGGAACCGAGAGTGATGGGTGCTCTAGCTAAAATCCTATGCCAGGAATCCAACAGAGACGATGGTTCCTCAATCTGAGTCTCAGTATTCGTTTTATGCCCAGTTGCAAGTCGCATCCCAAACCATTTCAGGGACTCTTGGCCAATTCCCGCTCAGAGCATAAAAGACTAACAGAACAACATTTTTGAGTTCCATGAGATGTTGCATGCTTGTTTAGCCATGGAATAGGTGACCACATTGTCCATCCACTCCCGAGGCATGGTTTCGTAAATTGGACCCCTAAATCCAAATGTTGCATTGCTTCTTACTGAGCAAAGCACTAGTTATCGAAATCGATGAAAAAAACAACTTATGAGGGGTTGGAACCGGGAGTGAGGGGTGCTCTAGCTAAAATCCTATGCCAGGAGTCCAACATAGATGACGGTTCCTCAATCCAAGTCTTGTTTTTCATTTTATGCCCAGTTGCAAGTCGCATCCCAAACCATTTCGGGGACTCTTGACAATTCCTCCTCGGGGCATAAAATCCTAATGGAGCAACATTTTTGAGTTCCCTGAGATGTTGCATGCTTGTTTAGCCATGGAATAGGTGACCACAATGTCCATCCACTCCCGAGGCATGGTTTCGTAAATTGGACCCCTAACTCCAAATGTTGCATTGCTTCTTACTGAGCAAAGCACTAGTTATCGAAATCGATGAAAAAAACAACTTTCGAGGGGTTGGAATCGAGAGTGAGGGGTGATCTAGCTAAAATCCTATGCCATGAATCCAACAGAGACGACAGTTCCTCAATCTGAGTCTCGGTTTTCATTTTATGCCCAGTTGCAAGTCGCATCCCAAACCATTTCGGGGACTCTTGGCCAATTCCCGCTCAAGGCATAAAAGACTAACAGAGCAACATTTTTGAGTTTTGTGAGATGCTGCAAGATTGTTTAGGCATGGACTAGGTGATAAAATTATCCACCGGCTACCGAGGCATGGTTTCATAAATTGGCCTCTTAATCCAAATGTTTCATTGCTTCAAACTAAGCAAAACACTAGTTCTCAAAATCAATGATTAAAGCAACTTCTGAGGCATGGCACCAGTGAGTGAAGGGTGCTCTAGCTAAAATCCTATCCCAGGAATCCAACAGAGACGAGGATTCCTCAATCCGAGTCTCGGTTTTCATTTTATGCCCAGTTGCAAATCGCATGCCAAACCATTTCRGGGACTCTTGGCCAATTCCCGCTCAGGGCATAAAATACTAACAGAGMAACATTTTTGAGTTCTGTGAGATGCTACAAGCTTGTTTAGGCATGGACTAGGTGACCAAATTATCCATCCACTCTCGAGGCATGGTTTCATAAATTGGCCCCTTAATCCAAATGTTGCATTACTTCAAAMTGAGCAAAACACTAGTTCTCGAAATCAATGATTAAAGCAACTTCTGAGGCATGGMACCCGTGAGTGAGGGGTGATCTAACTAAAATCCTATGCCAGGAATCCAACAAAGATGACGGTTCCTCAATCTGAGTCTCGGTTTTTGTTTTATGCCCAGTTGCAAGTCGCATCCCAAACCATTTCGGGGACTCTTGGCAATCCTCCTCGGGGCATAAAAGCCYAACGAAGCAACATTTTTKAGTTCCATGAGATGTTGCATGCTTGTTTAGCCATGGAATAGKTGACCACAGTGTCCATCCGCTCCTGAGGCATGGTTTCGTAAATTGGACCCCTAAATCCAAATGTTGCATTGCTTCTTACTGAGCAAAGCACTAGTTATCGAAATTGATGAAAAAAACAACTTCTGAGGGGTTGGAACCAAGAGTGAGGGGTGCTCTAGCTAAAATCCAATGCCATGAATCCAACAGAGACGACGGTTCCTCAATCCAAGTCTCGGTATTCATTTTATGCCCAGTTGCAAGTCGCATCCCAAACCATTTCGGGGACTCTTGGCCAATTCCCGCTCAGGGCATAAAAGACTAACGGAGCAACATTTTTTAGTTACGTGAGATGTTGTAAGCTTGTTTAGGCATGGACTAGGTGACCAAATTATCGATCTGCTTCTGAGGCATGGTTTTGTAAATTGTCCCCTTAATCCAAATGTTGCATTGCTCCAAACTGAGCAAAACACTAGGTCTCGAAATCAATGATTAAAACAACTTTCGAGGGGTTGGAACCGACAGTGAGGGGTGATCTAGCTAAAATCCTATGCCAGGAATCCAATAGAGACAAGGGTTCCTCAATCTGAGTCTCAGATTTCGTTTTATGCCCAGTTTCAAGTCGCATGCCAAATCATTTCGAGGACTCTTAGCCAATTCCCGCTCAGGTCATTAAAGACTAACGGAGCAACATTTTTGAGTTTTGTGAGATTTTGCAAGCTCGTTTAGGCATGGACTAGGTGACCAAATTATCCATCCGTTCCTTAGGCATGGTTTCGTAAATTGGCCTCTTAATCCAAATGTTGCATTGCTTCAAACTGAGAAAAACACTAGTTCTCGAAATCAATGATTAAAGCAACTTCTAAGGCATGGCACCCGTGAGTGAGGGGTGATCTGGCTAAAATCCTATGCCAAGAATCCAACAAAGACGATTCCTCAATCCGAGTCTCAATTTTTGTTTTATGCCCAGTTGCAAGTGGCATCCCAAACCATTTCGGGGACTCTTGACAATTCCTCTTCGGGGCATAAAAGCCTAACGAAGCAACATTTTTGAGTTCCATGAGATGCTTCATTCTTGTTTAGCCATGGACTAAGTGACCACATTGTCCATCCGCTCCCGAGGCATGGTTTCATAAATTGGACCTCTAAATCCAAATGTTGCATTGCTTCTTACTGAGAAAATCACTAGTTATCGAAATCAATGAAAAAAACAACTTCTGAGGGGTTGGAACCGGGAGTGAGGGGCGCTCTAGCTAAACTCCTATGCTAGGAATCCAACAAAGACAACGGTTCCTTAATCTGAGTCTCGGTTTTTGTTTTATGCCCAGTTGCGAGTCAACTGCACCAATTTCAAGTGCACATTGAGTTTAACAACCACTACTTGCTACATAAAAATGTGGGTTGCACTATTGTTAACCATCGCCATAACTAACTTATTCTTCATCTTTGATTGAACAAAACTAATATTTGTATAGTTCTACTCTTAGCTTGAACAAAACTAATATTTTTATAGTTCTACTCTTGTCTTGAACAAAACTAATATTTGTATAGTTCTACTCTTGGCTTGCCTTAGACATATTGCCAACTAAAGCACCCAAGATTTGTAACACACCAACTGATGGTTGGATTTCTTACTCCATAGCATTGACCCTCATCTTCAATGGACATTTCTTATAATAATTCTAATTTGCACAAATCCAACAAACAACAACCTTACTACTATTTTTTTCTTAGATCCATATGATAAACTTATCATGTCCTTAGTGTTATCACATTAATATGTCCTTAATATGTCTAAAATCAAGAGGGATATCACATTAAATTAGGTGGTTGACCACTAATATTGGTAATTGCACCCTAGTCTAATTGTGCATCCAAAACTAAAGATATAAAAATTTTATTTAGAACTTTCAATATAGAAAAAAAAGTTCATAAATTGGAATTAGGATGATGATGGACTACTCACTAACAACAAGTGCACATGCAACTGAAGGTACAACCAAACAGGTACCTGTTAGATATTTCTTCGTCGAGTGAGGAAATCTTAGGACAAATAGAGGGAAATGTGATTGCATCTAGTAGATATGATAAGCAAACAAGGACCAAAGGTGAAAAAGTTAGAATAAATTTTTGTAGACGCATAAAAAAAATTCTTGTCGAAGAAGGATCATGCTCTTATGATGATGAGAGCATAGGATACATAGAGGTGCCACTCAAGTAGAAGCATCTGGTGAAACAATGGGTACCTAAGGAACTACCTCCTATAGATGTGGACTTCACTGTCAACAATAGGACATATCACATTGCACCATCCTCCCTGCATGGCTTGGGGTTATTTTCCATGGATGGAATAATTGTAAAATACAATACAGTAA
>JASDQU010306452.1:45518-57600 GCA_032191745.1 Picea mariana | reverse complement strand
AGATTGCATCATATCCATCATCATCAATAACATTTAAACATTCATAGAATTTACATTCACATAGTAGATCACTTCATATCCATCATCACCAATAACATTTAAACATTCATAAAGGTTCATACGTCTTAAAAGTTCAAGTGTATTATTTAATAGTTTCACTTGTGAATAGAAAATGAAGGTGTGTAGGCCTCAGGTAATCCTGGCTATCTAAGTCAAAAGGTGGTGTTACATACACCCAACCTTCGAGAAACATATTCTCGAGGTGGTCAAAAAAAGTGAGGGATAATCTCATCGTAGTGTCTTGGCATCTTCCCAAGTAGCAGATCCTGGACTATACTTGTCCCACTGGACCTTAACTTGGTCTACCAAACGGTTCCTGAGTTGTCATACTCTACGGTCCAATATGCGTAACGTTTCTACCATGAGGGTTCCCGCGTCCGATACCTACAATTCCTTCCAATTTAGTTTATTTGATTCATCAACAACATAATGACATAGAACAGATACATGAAAAAAATTATGAGTTTTATGCAAGTGGAGTGGCAGTATGAGACAATAGGCAACGGGTCCAATTTTCTCTTGGATTCTGAATGGTCCTATAAATCGAGGTGACAAATTTTTCCCCTTCACAAATCAAATTGTACTCTTATTAGGCCTAATACGAATGAAAAATTGATCTCCCACTTTATAACTTCGATCAGTCCTGTGTGCATCCGCATAACTTTTCTGTCTATCCTGTGCTTCCTTTAGTCTTTGCCTAATCTGAATCACATGTTCCTCCATCTCCTAAATCAATTTTGTCCCAACTTTTACTCGGTCTTCTAATCTATCCCAACTCAACGACGTTCTGAATGGCCTTCCATACAGAGCTTCATAGGGTGGCATTCCGATGGAGCTATCAAAACTGTTATTGTAGGCAAACTCTACCAAAGGTAGGTACTTCTCCCAATGGGTTTGATTATCCATGACATACATCCTAAGCATGCCTTCCATGACTTGATTTACTCTCTCAGTTTTCCCATCTGTTTCAGGATGATAAGTTGTGGTTAAGTTCAACCGAGTCCCCAACGGTAACTGCAAACTTGTCCAAAACCTAGAAGTGAATCTGGAGTCCCTATTTGAAATGATCTTCTTAGGTATCCCATGCAAACGAATGAACTCACTTACAAACACACGTGCCACATTAGTGACATCGTAAGTGTCTCTAACTGGAATAAAATGAGCACTCTTGGTTAACTTATCAACTATCACAAGAATGGCATTGTGTCTATGAGATGTGAGCTGTAACCCTACAACAAAATCCATAGAGATGACTTCCCACTTGGACATAGGAACATCATGTGGTTGTAGGAGGCCTGTCGGGTGGTGGTGGTCGGCTTTCACTTGTTGACACTCTAGGAACTTGTGGTGCAGACCCCCTACCTCTGCCTTGGCAGGGTCCGCTGACCTCCCGGTCAAGGATCGTTCTTCCCTCACAACACTGAGTTGGATTAGCTCCTTTGATCCCTGCTGGAACCTCCAATAAAACAATCCATAGGTCCTTCCACGAAAACTCCACCTATGAAAACATGCACCAGGTGCGAGTCTTCACCCCCATGCGACCACGATGTTGTGACCTCTGACCACACCAAGAGGTGCCTTTCGCATTTCGCGACTCAACGATGCAAGAGATTCGAGTCTTTTGACTCTTCAAACCCCGAAACCCGAAATCGCTCCCTTAGACGAGATCGACGGCTATGAACCTCCCTCGATCCAATGGTCCTGGCTGTATTGGGATTTCGGTAACGGGGAGTTTGAAATGCAGCGACCCAAACCACTATTCACTCCATTCCCCGAATTCCCGAAATGGGTTAGATCTTTTCGAGATTTCGCGAACCAGGAGTCCACGACTCTCGACCCCAAAATCACTTGTCGTGCTAATCCCCGAATTCCTGAAACAACTCAGATCTTTTCGGGATTTTGCGAACCAGGAGTTCACGATGGAGTGACTCCAAAATATCTCGTCACTCCAATCCCCGAATTTCGATATGGGAATTCGCACACGAGGTCCAACGGCTCTCGATGAGTTGGATCAAACGGTCCATATCTTTTCAGAGTTCTGCGAACCGGGAGTTTGAAACTGTCTTTTCGAGATTTCATGAACCGGGAGTTTGAAACTCTCGATTCCAAAATCACAGCCTCCTCTACTTCCCAAACCCCAAAATGACGAAATGTCAAAATGGGCTCAACGATGATTATCCCCTGACCAAATCTCAGTCCATGTGACTGCTTCCTCCGTGACCACAACCCTACTCCAAATACACGTCGCATTTCGCAACTTCGGGGTTTTTAGCACAAAGTGCCCCAGCTCCTTTTCATCGAAATTGCTGAAATGTCGAACCTCGAAATGCCAAAATGCCAAAATTACACTCCAAAGGAGGATCAACGGCTCCTGTGGCTTCTCATCCAACGGTTGCTACTCCTCCTAAGATCCTAAATGCTAAAAGACACTCAGCCTTAACCTTCTCACAGATCTACGAGATCCAATGGTCCACAGGATTTCAGCACTTCTCCACGAAGTGTCTCCATCGTCCATTTCATCTCTTCTCTTGCACGACCTCCCATAGGTTAAACTCCATGCGCCTTCCTTTGGATCTGATGGCTATTTGTCCTTTGCACTAGATCTGACGGCCCAAATCTGTTTCTCTTCCTTGTGCCCTTTTTTTGCGTGCGTATCTATGTAGACTTCAACGACCCAGATCTCGCCTCTCCAGCTGATCTAATGACAGCTATGCTGTACCTTGAGCATATGCCCTTCTTCCTTTCCCTTGGAAGATTTATTGCTCCAAAAGGCCTCGGCCTTTATCTCTGCTTTGAAGCCTGTAACCTTGGCTCTCGCCTGTATTCTAAGAGGCGTTCCTCCTCCTGAGCTTTATTTCTTTGAACCTCAAAGGTTCTTTTGAACTCTACAACCTCTTGCAGGAACTTTGCATGAAATGGTGCTATCTCTTCTGAGATTATCTGTGGCTCTGACCTCAAAGTGTCTCTGTCCCTTTCTCTCCTTGAAGGGATGTAAGTGCCCTCTGGAAAATTCCTGCTCAAGCACGCTTTGTTGAGCCTACAGGGTGTTCAATAACCCTGTGAGTGTCTCCTCCTGTGACACTTCTCTTCTCTCTGAACTCAAACAAGAGTTCCTTCTGTGCACGCTTGCACCAACTCAATGCCCACCTAGTAGAGTTCTCTAGAATCCTCAGTGACTCTGTCTTCTCACTGAACTCGAAATAGAGTTCTCCTCAATGCATCCTATGCATTTTCTCAATGCCCTCCTGGCAGAGCCTTTACAAAATTCTCACAATTCTGCTTCTCCTATCTGTGCTCTCCTCTACATAGTTTCTCCTTCAAGGGGTTCAACAACCTTGAGGCTTCCTCTTTGAGTCAATGACTTCATCTGGTGCGCCCTCCTGGCATGTCTTTTTCTAAAATTCCGCAGAATTCAGAAGTGCACTCCTTGCACTGGCTTACAGAGACCGTAGTACTATGTGATGCACTCTTGCATGAAGCCACAAAGAACCCAAACCTAAAAATCAAAGAACTCAATAGACAACGACTCATGTCTGTAAACTACAAATGTAAACAACACATACATCCACAGCATATCATCAACACATATAGACATTCATTCATGAACTCACAAACACATGAACAACAACATGCAGGAAAAACTACTCTGTTTGTATTAATAAAAATGCCTCTTTACAAATGTGCTCAAGCTCTGACTGCAATAGAGTCATGGCTTCTTCTCTTCTCCCTAACCTATTCTCTATGTTCTTCTCTGGCTGAATAAATCTAGATACAAAGAAGATCTTTTTACAAAGAGGGGCTCCTCGAGCTCTTCCCTCCATCTCACCAACTCTCATTAATTTACATTCAATTACATTGAATGGTTGTCTAGTTCAAATCAGATCTAGATCTCAGCCTTACAACCATTTAAGGCAACCTTTATCTAAAGCCTTACAACCATTTAATACAATTTCAAAATTTGAACAACGAGAGGGCTGCGCCTCTCTCCTTCCATTGAATGTGCACTTGATGTGCTCGCTGGCTGGCACGTAGCTATCTTGGAGCGATGCTCCCGCATCATACTCATCCGCTGTAAAAAATTCATGAGCTCCTTCTCATGAGCTTCCTAGCATTGTTGTTGAAATCCACCTGGATCCAAAATAGTTCTTTGGAGTTGTCCATCCGCTCCATCGCTTCGTTGTTGCTGCTACATCTTCCCTGTTGCTATGGCAGGTCTCCTCCTCCTCAGCTTCTCCTCACGGGAAATTTTTGTTGCTAACCTCAACATCGGCCTTCTAATCTCCTCAATATCCTTGTCCAGTTTCTCCCATGGTTGGCTCTCCTTTTGTAGCTTGCTCCGCTGCACTTCTTCCCTGCAAATGGGTAGATCATCCCAATCCCCTGTGTTATCTTCTTCCTCTGTGGCCTCAACTTGCCACCCTGCTACAAAATTTATCTCTACAGTCTTATCTTCTTGACTGACCTGTTGTTCAGTCACCTTCTCTAACAGACTTACTTTTTCCATTTCCCCTTCTGCTGGTTGAATTCCATCTTCCTCCAGTTGCTCCTTAAACTAGAATTTTCCTTCATCTGCTGCTGCATGCCTCGACATTGCAGTCATCATCAACTGTTTAGCTCCCTGGATGAAATTTTTCAACAATTCCTTGGAATTATCCTCTGCTAACATATGCATGACTGTCTTCTCATGGAAGTCATCTACCGGTTCTGGGTTGTTCAATCAATCCTCCAACATTTCTAGCTCCTTCTCCCAAGGAGTGAGCATCTCAACTGTGTGCTCCTCTTCTTCTCCTTGGAAAGATTCTGAGATATTCTCCATCTCTTTGACAGTCACAGTTGGTTGTCCTTCTGTTGCTGCTGCCTCTGCAACACAAGATCTTGCCTCAACTAGGCTAAGTGGTAGGAATATCTCAATTCCTCCAATGACCAGAAGACATTTATGATCCTCCTTCTCCATCAACTCTCCATGATGATATGAACTCACTTCTGAGCTCAGCTTCTCTGTCAACTAATCTTGCTCATCCAAACTCATCCCTGAGTTCATGAGACTTTCAGTCAATCTCATCTGCTCTCCCTTGCCCACCTGGCAATATGGGATTTCTTCCCTGCCCACCTGGCAGTTCACGATATCTTCTAGTGATCTCTCCTCCTCATCATCACTGAGATTTCTCCCAGCTTCTGGTTCACACACATGAACCACTTCCTCTATGTCTTTGAGGCTTTCAGTGTACCTCAGCCATCCTTTCAACAGTCTTCGTTGTCTTCTAGCCAACAATTCTTTGACTGGCCATTTCATCTTTGTTTTCATGGGCCATTCATATACCCAATGTGTCTTTGCATCCTACTGCATCCACAGTGAAATCTCTTCCATTCTCGCCCTCACCTCAGCGAGTTCCAGATCCATCTTTGGATTTTTCTTCTGCTTGCAGTCTTCCCTGTGACCACGCCCATGGACTTCAGTAGCCATCTTCCTATTCTTGTCTGCCCTCCTAGAAAACTTGTTGTTGTCACTCTGCAACCGTGAGTACTTCCAGACTTTCCTATAGTCCTCCTGACTATCTATTGACTACTGCACACCTTGCAACAATCATCATAGAGCTTCAACACTCTGTCTTCCTTTTCCTCTGGCTCCCTCTACCTAAAATATATAGACAAAATCAAGCTCTGATACCATAATGGTGCAGACCCCTTACCTCTGCCTCGGCAGGGTCCGCTGACCTCCTGGTCAAGGATCATTCTTCCCTCACAACATTGAGTTGGATTAGCTCCTTCGGTCCCTGCTGGAACCTCCAATAAAACAATCCACAGGTCCTTCCATGAAAACCCCACCTACGCAAACATGCACCAGGTGCGAGTCTTCACGCCCACGTGACCATGATGTTGTGACCTCAGACCACACCAAGAGGTGCCTTTCACATTTTGCGACTCAATGATGCAAGAGATTTGAGTCTTTTGACTCTTCAAACCCCGAAACCTGAAATCGCTCCCTTAGACGAGATCGATGGCTATGAACCTCCCTCGATTCAATGGTCCTGAATGTATTGGGATTTCGGTAACCGGGAGTTTGAAATGCAGTGACCCAAACCATTGGTCACTCCATTCCCCAAATTCCCGAAATGGCTCAGATCTTTTCAGGATTTCACGAACCGGGAGTCCACGACTCTCAACCCCAAAATCACTTGTCGCGCCAATCCCTGAAATCCCGAAACGGCTCATATATTTTTGGGATTTCGCGAACCGGGAGTTCATGATGCAATGACTCCAAAATCTCTCATCACTCCAATCCCCAAATTACGATATGGGAATTTGCACACGAGATCCAATGACTCTCGATGAGTTGGATCAAATGGTCCAGATCTTTTTGGAGTTCCGCGAATCGGGAGTTTGAAACTGTCTTTTTGGGATTTTGCGAACCGAGAGTTTGAAACTCTTGATTCCAAAATCACATCCTCCTCTACTCCCCAAACCCCGAAATGCTGAAATGCCAAAATGGGTTCAACGACGATTAGCCCCTGACCAAATCTCGGTCCATGTGACTACTTCCTCGATGACCATAGCCCTACTCCAAAGACACGTCGCGTTTCGTGACTTCAGGATTTTCAACGCAAAGTGCCCCAACTCCTTGTCATCAAAATTGCTGAAATGTCAAACCCCGAAATGCCGAAATGCCGAAATTCCACTCCAAAGGGGGATCAATAGCTCTTGTTTCTTCTCATCCAATGGTCGCTACTCCTCTTGAGCTCCTGAACGCTAAAAGACACTCAGCCTTAACCTTCTCACAGATCTGTGAGATCCAACGTTCCACAAGATTTCGGCACCTCTCCACGAAGCATCTCCACTATCCATTTCAACTCTTCTCCTGTGTGACCTCCTAGAGGTTAAACTCTGTGCGCCTTCCTCCGGATCTGATGGCTATCTGTCCTTTGCACTAGATATGATGGCCCATATTTGTTTCTCTTCCTTGTGCACTTTCCTGCGTGCGTCTGGACGTAGACTTCAATGACCCAGATCTCACCTCTCTAGCTGATCTAATGATAGCTGTTCTCTACCTTGAGCAGTCCCTTCTTCCTTTCCCTTGGAAGATTTCTTGCTCCAAAAGGCCTCGGCCTTTGTCTCTGTTGCGAATCTTGTAACCTTGTCTCCCACCTATATTCTAAGAGGTGTTCCTCCTCCTGAGATTTATTTCTCTGAACCTCAAAGGTTCCTTCGAACTCTGCAACCTCTTGCAGGACCTTTGCATGAAATGGTGCTATCTCTTCTGAGCTTATCTGTGGCTCTGACCTCAAAGTGTCTCTGTCCCTTTCTCTCCTTGAAGGGATGTAATTTCCCTCTAGCAAATTCCTTCTCAAGCACGCTTTGCTTAGCCTATAGGGTGTTCAGTAACCCTGTGAGTGTCTCCTCCTATGACACTTCTCTTCTCTTTGAACTCAAACAAGAGTTCCTTCTTTGCACACTTGCACCAACTCAATGCCCACCTAGCAGAGTTCTCTAGAATCCTTAGTGACTCTGTCTTCTCACCGAACTCAAAATAGAGTTCTCCTCAATGCATCCTATGCATTTTCTCAATGCCCTCCTGGCAGAGCCTTTACAGAATTCTCACAATTCTGCTTCTCCTCTCTGTTCTCTCCTCTGCACAGTTTCTCCTTCAAGGGGTTCAACAACCTTGAGGCTTCCTCTTTGAGTCAATGACTTCAGCTGGTGTGCCCTCCTAGCACGCCTTTGTCTGAAATTCCATAGAATTCAGAAGTGCACTCCTTGCACTGGCTTATAGAGACCGCAGTATTCTGTCATGCACTCTTGCATGAAGCCATAAAGAACCCAAACCTAAAAATCAAAGAACTCAATGGACAACGACTCCTTTCTGTAAACTGAAAATGTAAACAACACATACATCCACAACATATCATCAACACATAGAGACATTCATTCATGAACTCACAAACACATGAACAACAACATGTAGGAAAAACTGCTATGTTTGTATTAATAAAAATGCCTCTTTACAAATGTGCTCAAGCTCTGACTGCAATAGAGTCACGGCTTCTTCTCTTCTCCCTAACCTATTCTCTATGTTCTTCTCTACCTGACTAAATCTAGATACAAAGAAGATCTTTTTACAAAGAGGGGCTCCTCGAGCTCTTCCCTCCATCTCACCAACTCTCATTAATTTACATTGATGGCTATCTAGTATGAATTAGACCTAGATCTCATCCTTAAAACCATTTAAGGCAACCTTTATCTAAATCCTTACAACCATTTAATACAATTTCAAAATTTGAACAACGAGAGGGCTACGCCTCTCTCCTTCCATTGAATGTGCACTTGATGTGCTGGCTGGCTGGTGCGTAGCTGGCTTGGAGCGATGCTTCTGCATCAACTTGGAGACAAAATGGACTACATCGCACTTCATGCCTACCCAAAAGAAGAGCTTCCTCATGTCTGCGTATATTTTATTCACACTTGGATGCGCACAATAAAGTGCTCTATGGGCTTCCTTCAGTATGATGCTTTGAATATTCCCATCTTCAAGGATGTACAACCTTCCTCGATATCTCAATAGTCCATCTGCTTCCAAACTATATCCTTCATACTTTGGATCTAATTGCCTCCCACTCTGGAGGTTTTATGTAACCTTTAAATACCAACTGTCTCCAAGTAGTTGCGTCAACACACGTTCCCTCAGATTGACTTTTAAGGGTACCAAGGAGAAGACACATGGTCTCCTACTCAAGGCATCTGTGACCACGTTTTCCTTTCCCTTGATTTATGAAATACCAAAATCATACTCACTCATAAACTCACTCCATCACCTTTGCCTGGCATTCAGATCCCTTTGATTGAAGAGATATTTTAAACTTTGATGGTCCATTTTGAGCTCAAAGTTTCACCCCATAAGATAGTGCCTCCAAAGTTTCAGAGCTAGCATTACAGCTGCCAACTCCAAATTATGAGTAGCGTAAAGATATTCATGTTTCTTCAACTTCCTTGACACATAAGCTATCACTCCTCCATCCTACATTAGCATGGCCCCCAACCCTTGCTTCGAGGCATCCGTTCAGACTGTGAAGTCCTTTTCCATATCCGACACTCATAGAATCGATGCACTAGTTAGTAATCTCTTAAGCTCGATGAATGCACTATCACATTCTTCTGTCCAGTCATACCTGACCCCCTTGTGCTGCAAAGTGGTGATGGGTTTTGCTATTTTAGAAAACCCCTCCACAAATCTTCGATAATAACCTGCTAACCTCATGAAGCTTCTTACCTCATGGGAATTTTTTCAGCACTAGCCATTCCATAATGGCCTTTACCTTTTCTGGCTCCACAGAGATTCCTTCACCGGAAATGATATGACCTAAATAGTGGACTTCTTTCTGGAAGAAGGAACACTTTGACAACTTCCCATACAATTTGTTCTCTCTAAGGCAGGACAACACCACTCGTAAGTGTTCCTCATGCTCTCTTTCGTTTTTGGAATAGATGAGGATGTCATATAGAAAGAATTGTACAAAATGATCTAAATACTTCCGGAATACTCCGTTCATGAGGCTCATGAATATTGTTGGCACATTGGTCAATCTGAAAGGTACTACGAGAAACTTGTAATGCCCAAACCGAGTTCAAAAGGTAGTTTTAGGAATATCACCTTCCTTAATCCTTAACTGGTGATACCCTGATCACAAATCAATCTTTGAGAATACTGCTGCTCCTTTCATATGATCGAAGAGATCATCTATTCGTGGCATTGGGTACCTATTTTTCACTGTAGCATGGTTCAAGTCCCTGTAATCTATGCACAGTCGTAAGGAACCATCCTTCTTCTTCACAAAGATTACTGGTGCACCCTAAGGTGAGACAGTAGGCCTTATTAGCCCTAAGTCGAGTAGCTCTTTCAACTGCATCTGTAACTCACAAGGTTCTGGCACTGTAATCTGATACAAAGTCTTGGAAATTGGTTTTGCACCAGGTTTTAGCTCAATAGTAAAATCAATCTCCCTCTCAGGAGGTAACCCTGGTAACTAGTTCGGAAAAACATCTTTAAACTCTGATAATACTGGGTACTGATCTAAGGAGGGTCCTTTCCTTTCATTCACTGCTTCAACAACATAAAGTCGACACCCTTGCCTCATGCACTGTTTAACCTTCATAGTTGAGATAAAGCGTAGGGACACCCATCTTCGTACACCATGGATCTCTACTGGTCTTCCTTCATTGTCAACACAAAACACTCTTTTTGCGAAACAATCTACCAAAGCTCAATGAGATTCTAACCAATCCATTCCAATGATTAGGTCATACATCCCGAGAGCAGTGACATATACCTTCAACCTGGTAGTACACACTCCCAGGTCTACTATACAATTATCGATGCTAGGTCCTACTGCTTGTTTTTCCCCCGAAGCCATCTTGACTTTCTTAAAGTCATCCTGCTCGTAGGCTGCCAACCCACTCTTTTATAATGCAGATGGTGAAATGAAACTATCTGTAGCACCAGAATCAAATAAAATCTTAACATTGATATGATTTAGTGTACCTAATGACTCCACCACCGTGGATTGATGTTCTTCCTAGCGATTATTAACCGCTGCATAAATCTGGTGGCTGCCAATTTCTCTTCCCATCGGGGCCTTTTCTTCTCTATGCACAAATCCTGATTGTAACTCTAGGCAGTCATGCTAGTAATGGGGTCCTCCACATCCCCAATAGGTAACACGAGATTGAAACTGTGCACTGTTCTGTGACTATCTCTAAAATGAGTTCCTTCCCCTGGAACCCCTACCCCTACTAGCTGCTCCCTGAGATGGTCGTGGAATTTCCTGCGTTGTTGGTGATGAATGGGATGTTGCACTTGCTTCCATTGAAATCCCTACAACTACTATCCTTGGTGCGAATCTATTACCATATGGAGGTGGCCTTGAGCCCTCTCCCTTGGGAAATGTCCTAGGAGCCTTCCCCATGAATCCAGGATGATGTAGAAAGGTTGGTCCCGTACCTCCATTTAAGTTCATGTGTTCCTCCACATAACGTGCATTTTCCACTGCTTCCTCTACTGAAGACGGTTTCCACATCTGCACCATATCCCTTATCTTAGGGTTTAACCCATAGACAAATCACTGTCGTTGGTCATTATCCATGTATGAAACATATTTGACCAATTCCATAAACCTGATCTCATATTCTTCTATGGTCCTATTTCCCTATACTAGAGAATGAAATGCTCCCACCTGTTGTTCCTCATAGTAAGATGGTAGATATTTCCTTCAGAACCTCTCCTTGAAAAGTTCCCAAGATACGGTGTCTGGGGTAAGATGCAGTTTGCTTTCCAGGTTGCCCCACCAGTTCAAGGCACTGTTTCTCAGCTGAAAAATCACTATCTTTGCCTTTTAAGTGGACTCATAGTCTCTTAAGGCAAAACATCTTGTCATGCCTTCCAACCATGCTTCTGCACGTTCACTGGCACGACCCCCAGCAAACTCTAGAAGTTTGTTCTTCTGCAGTTCTCTAATGATGTCTTCGGGTGGAGGTCCTCCCCCTGAATCCCTCGACGCTTCTGGATTACCCATTCCAGATGGTGGGGGCTCCACTTCAATCCCTGTTGGTTGACACCCCTTTAAAGTCTTATTTATGGCCTCCAAAGAGCGCAGTATGAAAGCTAGTTTAGGCAATGGTGGTGGCGGTGCTGGCGGTCCCTGCGATAATTCCCCTCTACCTCGATTTCCTTAAGTCCTAACCGTTCTGTATAATTTAATCTGCATCAACCAAAGTTGTGAGGGTGAGTTCAAGGACATTTCACATTTGCGCATCTTACACTAGAAAACAGGGTTATGCGTAAGTTTTTTTTTACTTGTCTGTAAACATATGTTACTCTCTTTAGGGGAGATGGCTAGGTTAGGGTTAAAGAGTCGAAGCTTGATGTCTTCGCCTAAGAAAACTACTGACTCCCTCGCCTGGTAGCTACGCTAGCTTTGCACCATACTCGCCAATTTCTCTAACTTACCTACCTAGTGTGCATGAAGCCCCCCCC
>JASDQU010306452.1:27575-45426 GCA_032191745.1 Picea mariana | reverse complement strand
CATAATAATATTAATCATGTTTTAAGAACATTATTAATTAACTAGGTTTTAACATTATTATGTTTTAACACATAATAATTTAAATATAATTTAAGGGCAACTTAAATTTAAATTATATTTAAATTATTAACTTTTAAATATAATTTAAGGGCAACATAAATTTAAATTATATTTAAATTATTAAATTTTATTCACTATAAATTCGATTATATTTAAATTTAAACTATAATAATTTAACTATGAATTAAACTATAAATAATTTAATTATAAAACATTAAAATTTTACCCCCCCAAAAATGTATAAAATAATAGGTGATAATACTCTCTCTCTCTCTCTCTCTCTACACACACACACACACACACACACACACACACACACACACACATATATATATATATATAATAATAATAATAATAACAATAAAATAAATAAATAAATAAATAAATAAATAAAATAAAAATAAAAATAAACAATTTTATCATGGGTAGTGGGTCCTCGCATGAGGCCCACGTGCCCCTCCCAAATCCATGCTCATTCCCAAGGGTTCCCAACCCTACATGCCTCTCTATCCCAAACCCTAAATTATCCTCAACCCTAATGCTCCATCACTGTCGCCTATCTCACTATGCAAGTGTGCCATGGGCTTCTCCCTCTCTGCTACTGTGGAAAAGTTATGGTAATGGCCGCAGGCTCCTCCCTTGTGGCTTGGCAAAGGCCCGCGGGCTATGTGCTTGCTTATGGTGACTTATTATTTTTTTTGGCTGTGTGTGTGGTTGCAGGTCGTGTGGAGCCATTGCTGGTGCGTTGGACTGTGTGTGGTGGTTGCAGGTCACGTTGACGTGTAGTGCAATTGGTTACCTGTGGTCTCTACTAGCTTCTTCTTGGTTTGGTGCCAGAACTTTTGCCTTGTGCGCTGGGATTTGTGGTGTGATTTGGTAGAGCGCCTGAGTTAGTGGTTGGTCATGGTAGCAACACCCTTGTGGGCTCTCTGTGCGACTTGGAACTCAGTGTGAGTGTTGGTGCGAGTGTCGTGAGCCAAGGCTACCCACCTGGTCTCTTCGTCCATGTGGCCTGGTGCCTGGTGCTTTGTTTGCTGAAGCAAGGTCCTTTCGTGGCTTTCTCCTCCATGTGGCTTGGCGTCGGGATTACTTGGGTGAGTGGGGATGCCTGGTAGCTCTGCCCACACACCTAAAGCACTGACCAGTCGACCATGGAGCCACGTTGTTCCAACATCTAATAAAACCAAGAAAACAAAGAAGTTTATTTATTCTTCTATGTAGCTCATGGTTCGGGTTTGATATGTGTGGTTAACATGGCTTGGCTTATATGGATGGTGAAAAATGGCCTCTGTAATCATATGGATGGGTGGGTATATATAAAACGAAGTGAAATTCTATGCCCACCGGTGAAGCCTTGTCTAGATGTTTCCATTGTTGATGGCGTCCATGGCTGGTTATGGGCACAGAATAGTCATCTGGCTAGTAAAGGGTAAAGGCCACCGGCTCATCTTTAAAGTTATTTGGTCGCTGGATGTGAAGTCCCTAGTGGAATGAGAAGGTCCTGTATGATGAATGCCCATGGTAAACCCTACGCTGAGGGATGGACCATGCTGTCGTAGCATTACAAAGAGCATTGTGGTGAGTTCCAGAACTTGTTCAGTCCCTACTAGAGAGGGTGATCGAGTGAGGATGGGATGTGAATATTGGAGAAAATAAAATGCTTTTTCTAAAAGGATAGTTCTGTAAATACCCTCTTCCTCTCCATCCTGCTCATTGAATAGGAATCTTTCTCAACTTTCCATCCATGAAACTATTTTTGTGCTTGTCTTCTTTTATTTTATATACCACTAATTCCTTCTACACTCAAACTAAGCAGAGAAGACCGTTTCTACAAAGCATAGCAGAGAGGCTAATGGGTTGTTTCTTCAGTGCTTTTTGTTTTTGGTCTCTTAATTTTGTGGGATGTTCATCTGTATTTGTTTGAGCACTATGTTATTATTTCAATTTTAGGGACCTGTTCAAAATGTCGTATGCGAATGAAGGATCAGGCCACAAGCTGTTGTCTTATTAATTTGTTTTTTTTTTTGGTCTAATAATTGTGCTATTCATTTATGCACTAATTTGTAATTCATCTATTCTTAAGAAACTTCCTTATCGCTAGTGACATGTATATATCTATTTTTTTTTTGTCACTTTTACTCAAGCTGCCCCTCTAAGGAGACGTTAGTAATCTGGCTTGGGAAATCTATAGTCCCATAGGAGCATTGTTAACTTCCATTTCAATCAGAAAAGTTGGCAGGTCAACATTTTTTTGTACTCCAATTTTGTTGGAGATTATAGTAAGTAGTGGGCAGATCTGATGTATACGCTTATTGTATGTTAGTGGAGCTTGTGAATTATGTCTTTATATTTATCCTGAAACTTATACAGGGTCATATTGTACAACAAGATGGATTCGTTTGGCAATCCATTATTTTTGAAATGGTGCCCTTGTTTTGTTAATAAGCATTAGATGCTGGATTTATGAATTCAAATAATTTGTCATGTATTCTGCTTCCAGTTTGGTTATGAAAAATGTTTTACTTCTAAGTGAAAAGTGTGATCATCTCTCAGATGATAGGCATACGCTAAAATTGTCTCTGGTCAGTCATGATAAGGCTTTTTAGTTGTGTACAAAGCATTTAAAACTGTTGTTTTGTGGTGTCATTTGGAAGCAATTAGTGTAGCATTAACTTATTTCATTTGTGTAATTCTGAATTGTCTATTTTCATAGAGTTTTATTTATTTATTTTTTAACAGGTTTGCAGGTGTTGGTTCTAAAGAAAGAAAATTCAGTTGTAGGTAGGCCCTTAAGGCTCCAGTGCTTCAAACTGAAGCTCTGATACCATGTGTAAGATCCTAGCTAACAGAACCTAAAACTTAATACATTTAAGCATAAAATGTATAACATAATTTCTTTGCAGTTTTAAATTTAACAACTAACAACTAACAGTTCATGGTTCAACAAATTACAATTGAGCAACCTGATATACAAATCATATATATATAACTAATCATACACATCTTAGTAAAATAGTGAACCATTATATCGATAATGACATAAATACCTCTCAGTGATGTTGTTTCCCCAACTCCGTCTGCCCTTGTTGCTCTTCCCAAACTCTGCCCAAAACTGAATCTTTCCTCTCTGCTAGCTAGGAATAGAGCCTATCCACCTCCCTAGCTCCAGGATTCCGTGAGGATTCCTGGCCCCCGAGCCCAACCCCCCCAGCAACTGATGCTCCCCTGTAACAGTCCAACAATTCGTCCAACTTAAGACCAGGAAAAATGCAGTTTTCCCATACCTCCCTTGGAAAAATGCTCCAATACAATCCCCCTTCTCTCCAAAAAAAAAAAAACCCTCTCAAATGTCTTTTCCCCCTCGTATGCCCCCGTCCATTCACCGCCTCTCCATTCAATGCCAACCACCTTATCCCTCCATTCAATGCCAACCATCCCTCAATACGTTAAGTTTTCTATTAAATAAATTAAAATTTATTAAACTTTAATTTGTTACCCAAACATTAAATGAGTTAATTAATTAATCAATATACATTAAACAATAAATAATTAATTAATTAATTTTATTAATAAATAATCATTATTTAACTAATATACATTAGGACAGTTAATTATTTAATCAATTAAACTTAATAAACTTTAAGCAATCATTTAACTAGGGTTGTTACATGGAGTGAGAAGACTATGATGATTACTTGTTCCATTAAACCAGACTTATCTCTACATGAGTCATTATATCATCTGCAACATCCATGAGTTGGAGTTCTACATCAGATGAATGCAAAGAATGTTCTCTAGAGAAATTGAATAAAGAGCATATGAAGAGCAATCTCAAGACTTTGAGGCATACCAAAAAGAGACCCTTGTATGCAGATAGAAGAAGATAACTTGGTGGAGAACCTCCAGTGCACAACAGAAGCATGGTGAAGATTTCCTATAACATCAAGATGATTATTGAGTAGATCAGATCTCATGATGACAGAAGAAATGCCACATGGATATGTTTCAGTTTTCCAACAATGATATACTCTATTGTTCAGAGCTACATGAAGCCTTCACAAAAAATTAATGTTCCAGACTAAAGTACATTTAAAATCAAGCATTACATTATCCATGATGAAGTCCAGAAAGGAGAAAGTGGTTCTCCAATACATATCTCCATAGATGAGCAGATAAGTACACATTTTGGTAAAGCTTCTATCCAAGATGAAAGATTTGCGTACTCAAGATGGAGCTCGTAGAGACAACTTCCTTATTGAAAAAGGAAGAGATGACTCCCAAGTTGGGAGGGAGCTGAAAATATTATTGAGGACATTCATTTTCAAGATTGAAAAATAGTCCATCTTGGACAGATGCTTTCTTTCTCGAAAAGTGGATTGAGATTTATGACGGACATCAATTTCCCATTATGGTTAACATGGGAAATGGTCCAGATTGTTGATGTATCATAGACAACGACTTCCCATTGTGGTTAACATGGGGAGTGGTCTAGGGCAGTCTCTCTTCTTGAGGGTTACTCAAGANGGACAACGATTTCTCATTGTGGTTAACATGAGGAATGGTCCGTTTTGGAGGTTGATACGGGACGGTCCTTTCCTCTTGTGGTTAACAGAGGAAATGGTCTGCACAGTCATTCCTTAGGATTTATACATTCTCTCCAGGGTGCACTTTGATTAGTGTAGGAGGAATGGTCTAGGCTCAGCAAATCAGGGACAGACATTTCTTAGGGTTTATACATTCTCTCCAAGGTGCACTTTTATTAGTGTAGGAAGAATGTCCCAAGGTGGGGAATGGTCCAGGTTTAGAAGACATGACAGTTATTCTTCCTTGCTTGAGAAGAATAGTCCAAATATCTCGTTGTTCTACTCTGAGGGAAAATATTCTTTAAGATCTCATAGATGTGAGTGAAAGATTGGCCAAAATGATTCAGTTTATATCATAACATTGTTTCTGTGAAGGTTGGTATCAAATGATTGTTATGAAGACTGTATGACAGTAGATGTATACTATTGTGGTGGATGTGTTCCATTGTTTGTGACTATACATTGTTGATCAAGTACTTGTGTGTTACTTGGTGTGGTAGTGTACCACTGGATTATAGTTATGTACTACTATGGATAGACACGGTTGTTCACGGTTTTGTTCTGAACTATGTTGATGATACTGGGTGAATGGTATGTTTTGTGCTCAAGACCATTACCTGTAATACCTCCATAGCTAGGAGGGAGTGTTGATATTATGGTAGCTGCGGGAGGTATTTACCTCCACGTGTAAACATGACAAGGATAGAATACTCCAGGAAGCAAGAAGAAACCCTAATGAGTTGGCTAATAACCCTAGAAGACTTGTCGGCTCAAGAAGATAATTTATATTAGGTTATTAGCCTCCAAGAGAAGAAGTCAACCAGAAATAATAATATATATTGAACAGACAGATACCCAGAATGAGAAGTCGGCCCAGGCAGTTATCCAGAATTAGTATAAATACAGGAGGCCAGTTCTCATTCGAGCAGGCAGTCTCAGAATTGCAGTGCCTAGTCTTGTGTGCACTACAGTGGCCAGTCTTGTGCGTAGGTTTGAGGAGAGCTGCCATTGCATTTGTTGCAACTAGCAGATCACATTTGGCTTGGACTATCTCTTGGCTAGAGTTTGGACTATCTGATCAGCTCTTGTTGGTGCGCTATCCTTGGTGAAAGGTGCACGACCCTTTGTTTGGCTATCTAGCCTAGGGTTTTCTTTCGAAATGATTCTATGTCAAGGTTAAGGTGCTTGGAGGGTGGCTTCGGCCTATGGTTGGGTGAAAAGGGTATTGTCAATGGTAAAACGAGCAAACATATTTCATATTCTAACAATCATCCCCTCATTGATTCCTTCTATTGGTGATTGGTTATGATAGACACAAAAACCTATCTAGTTTCTTAAATTATGATGAGAAACAATATTCTATGTTGATAATCTATTTAGCATCAATATTCCCTGATGGTGATTGTGTAGCATTGATATTCCTTAATATTGATTATTATCATTAATATTACTTGACAATGGATTATGATGAACCCTCCCCCCCACCTTCATGAATATTATGGTCGAATGCCTATATTACTATTGAGTATTTCACTTATTAATGAAATGCACATACATTACAATTGATATGATTTCTTATCATGATACTCTTTATCTTTGATGTTTAACATGATGTGCATTATGGTATTATTGGAAAAAGGTTGATATGTTATGGGTTGAAGCATTGAGGAAGAAATACGGGAACCTCATCCAAGGGAAGGGGATCATGTTCACTAAATGTGACCACCTTGTCCTAGTTCTTAGGAAGCCTTGGGAAAGAGGAAATGATCTGAAAATGCCTACTAAAGTTAACTAAATTTACCCACTCTAGGAAACTTCTAATCTAGCCCTTAAGCCTAATTTCTCCCTTGCATGTCAAAGTAGGGGGGGATGGAAAGATAAGAGCCAATTGGAATGTGTTGTTGCAGTTGGGAGAGTTTTAGAAAGAAAGGATTGCCTTGTGTTTAAGGGATGGCCATGGAAGGATTACTAGAAATTTTACCTTGAGCAGAAATTGGGTTTTGGATTGTGATTTTGGGGAGAAAACTAATTTATGAGGTTGGGGGTTTACATGATCAAATGAGGGTTCTAATGCTCATTTGCACCTATAAATTTTTATTTTGAGCCCTTGGGATGCCACTACTAAGTATAATTCTATCCTAATTAGGGGTATTCATCAGGGGCTAGGGAGGTAGCAAGATCCTTGTAGAGGGGTATCATTGTTGAGTATGATATTGACCTAACCAAGGGAATTCAGTAAGGGCTAGGGTGGTAGTAAGATCCTTGTACACCAATCCATGAAAGGTTTTTGGGAGTGTTGTAAGACCAAGATCCTCTCCACCACATTTTGGTTAACCAATTAGATGTTTGATCCGTGTGTTAATCTTGGAACTATGTGAGCCATCAATTGAGTTATATGTTCTTATTCTTCATTGAGCTTAATCCTTACTCAAGGGGTGGTACCTGATTAAGGTATTTACATTGGTTGGGTAGAAAATAAACCCTTGGGTGTGATTTACCCCCTAGTTACCTGCACATACATGGACTACTAGTTTAGACTTGTTGTTGGACTTTATCAAGTGAAGAAGCTACACGTATTTTGAATTATGTTTTTTCATTGCTAGAGATTAATGGTCGATGATTTGTGGGTTTCAAATTTATTTCCCTATTAATACTTAGAATGGTTAGATGTCATCATCAATATATTATATATTCTAAGATTGAGTTAATTATGATTACTTATCTACAATTTGTATACTTAGAATAAAATATTTTAATGTATATGTAACACAATCCTAGGAAGGAGGATTTCTACACTTAAACAAATCTCAAAAATTCATGGTTTCATTATATAAGTGAGGAATAAGTGCTTAGATGTGTGATTATCTTGTATTTTCAAAGCCTTTCAATTTCATCCATACATCTCAAGTAATGAACATGTCATTTGTTACCCTGAGATTTTTTCCACCTTGTCATTTAGTTCTACACATTTTACAACACTCCAAAGCATGGAGCACGTGTACCCAAAACACTAGTGAGTACATGTTTTTCACTTTGAATTCCTCCTTAGGTGAGTATTTATGTGAAATTCAATCTCTTATAAGAAAATGAATAAATATCATGACCTTAGCACTCTGCCTCATGAGGAATGTGGAATGCAGAGGGACTAATGTATGGTAATAAAATATAGTGTTCCTTGTGTTCCTCGGTAATAAAAGACAATGTTCCTTGTGTTTGTTGAAATACATTTTAGTTCAGCACACACTTAGTCTAAATTAGATTTCAGCCACCTATAAATGTCCAACAGCCATACAACTGTACATTATGGACAAAAATACTAATAGACTAGTTCTGAAATAAAATAATAGCGGAAATAACTCATATATCAGCAGGTTTTAACCCTCATTTGGCACAAAAAATTGTGCATAAACACTTGAATAAATACATAGAAAATAGGACATATTTGAGGAGAAAGAATGTTTTATTCAGCTCAAGGAAATTCTGAACTATTACATTAGCATAAAAAAATACAGTCATTCTCTGCTTTTAACAAGTTACGACACTATAAAAACAGTCCCAGACTGTGTCTAGGGTAGACATCCATGACTGTACAACATGTACAGCCTAGGACAACCAACAATATTTCACAAACAATCAACAATCTGCATAGAAATTCATGCCAAAAGGAAATTGTACAGAACAAAAGATAAAAACTCAGCAAATGTGCATTGTAAATTGTGCCAACCTTTTGTAGAATGACAACCTTAATTTCAGTTCCCTCCCTTTTCTATATGACCAACTTACATAGTTGTACAGACTCTTCTTCTGCTACTGTATGGACTATATTAATGGCTGCAAATTCCCTTAGGTTGCATGTCAATCCCACTCCTTGGGATGCATGCCAAATCCTCTTTGTTGTAGCTCTTCATCCAAGCCAACACTCTTCCTTGGGATTCATGCCCCTTCATCTTCCCTCAACCTCTCCTCAAAAGTGAACCCTCCTTCTCCTCATGAGCTACCTTTTAATGAATTTTAAATGTAACTTCCCTAACCCTTGGTCTTCCAATGTGATTGACATTCAAGATTAGATCTTTCCCTCATAAGATCAACGATCATGACTTAATCATTCGTTGAAGTCACTTAAGTCATTAAAGTGACCCATAACATCATAAAGTCACTTTTACATTAAAAAATTAAAAGACCCAACTTTATAAAATCACTTTATAAAGTCACTTTATAAAAACATATTATAAAGTTACTAGGAGAAGGTGTGTTTGGATACTTCTACACGTTGAGCGTTGCCAATGTAGAAGTACCTCCAAGCTAGCAAATTTCAACACTCCCTTGTAGCGAGAGAGGTACTTCTGGTATCATCACCATAATCTATCTCCATCTCATTAGTTTCCATAAATTCTCCCTTTGTACTAGAAGTCTCTGCTCCCTCTGAATAGGAAGCCACTATTCCCACTGCACTGGAAGCCTCTGTTGCTACCTCTGTTGTACCATGAACTAAATACATGCTCCTAGGATACTGCAAACTCTCTTGAGCATCCATTTGTGTCAACGCATACCTGTTGAGTCCTCTGAGAGTCCCAGAAGAAGACTAAGTCCCTGGTATCAACTCTCTCTCCCATGCTACCTTCCAACTCTCCAACACAAAATATGAGTCCAGAAATCCACTAGACCCCAACACAAGTCAACCCAACAACCTGTACAAGCCCTCATACCTGACACCAAGCATAATTGTTGTGTCAGTAGTGGCTTCCATAGGATATAAAAACACATTTCCACTGTAGAAGACAACCCTAAATCCTCTCTCAGTCAAAGCTGACACTGAGAGAAAATTAATTACCAACTTTGGAATATATAATACCTCGACAACCTCCAGAAAACCTCCTGACTCTAGTTGGAATCTAACCCTTCCAACCCCCTTTACTGCAAGTTGTGGGTCGGCTCCATAATTCACTCTGCAGTCTGAGTCTATCTCTGTAAGATCGAGGAAAAATGACCTCAACCCAATCATGTACCGAGAATCCCCATTGCCCACAAACCATGACTTAATGTCCTTGAATGCTAGGCACCCACTTCCCACAGGACCAATCATGAGAGACAAATCCTTCTCATATCTCTCAGCAAACTCTACAACCTCCGCTAAAGCTTATACCTCTGGTTTCGACTTCTTATTTTTGTTGTTCGAAGATTGACTAGCATAGTGGCCAATCTTGTGACATGCAAAGCATCTCACCTTGCTCATGTCCTTCTTATTCTCATTTCCCTTTACCACTAAAGAAACATTCTTATCGTCTGGACCATCCAATGCCTTTTCCTGAGACCCCTCCCAGATCTCCTCCCGCGTAAAATCATCCCATAATCTACTCCAGTAAGGGAGCTTCTCTCTCCTCACCACACACTTCACAAAAACCTCCCACTCCTTGTTGAAGCCTTTGAGGGCTATCCGCACCAAATCTGAGTCATGAATGACTTCTCCAACAACTGCCAACTCATCCTTCACCTGTGAAACTTGGGTGAGTTAGGTGGCCACACTCTCTCCTTTGTCCATCCTAGCACCATGGAGCTTGTCCCAGAGAGCCATTTTCTAGTTCTCGTTCTTTACCTCATACAGAATTTCTAGTGCATCCCACATTTCTTTGGTTGTCTTCTTCTCATCCAAGTGTGGAATAAGGTGGTATTTGACCCCATCCAAGATGATTCTCTGAGTCTTGGCTTCCTTCACCTCATGAACATCAAGAGCTATGGGATCTAAAGCAGGTACATGCACGATGGTGTTCGCAAAAAGCCATAATTTGTTCTCCTTGAGAACACTATTGATTCTAACCTTCCATTGCAGGTAGTTGGAGATCCCCTCCAACCTATCTTCAAACCTGATGTTGGAAGTCATCTTTTCCTTTCTTCAAGATAATGCTTCAACAAATCACTTGTTGTCCCAAGTGCCAAAGCTGCCCACTGAACTTCAGCACCTGCTCTGATACCATGTTGAAATACATTTTAGTTCATCATACACTTAGTCTAACTTAGATTTTAGCCACTTATAAATGTACAACAACCATACAAATGTACTTTATGGACATAATACTAATAGACTAGTTCTGAAATAAAATAGCAACGGAAATAACTCATATATCAGGACGTTGTAACCCTCATTTGGCACAAAAATTTGTGCATAAACACCTGAAGAAACACACAGAAAATACGATATATTTGAGGAGAAAGAATGTTTCATTTAGCTCAAGGAAATTCAAAACTATTACATCAGCAAACTGCATCGGCATAAAAAATACAGTCATTCTCTGATTTTAGGAAGTTACATCACTATACAAATTGTCCCAGACTATGTCTAAGTTAAACAACCATGACTGTACGACCTGTACGGCCTAGGTCAACCAACAATCTTCCACAAATAGTCAACAATATGCCTAGAATTTTGTGCCAAAAGGAAACTGTACGAAACAATAGATAAAAACTCAGCAAATGTGCATTGGAAATCATGCCAACCTGTTGTAGAATGACAACCTCGATTTATGTGCCCTCCCTTTGTTGTATGACCAACTTACACAAATATACGGCCTCTTCTTTTATTGTTGTATAGACAGTATTAATGGCTTCAAATGCCCTTGGGTTGTGTGCCAATCCCACTCCTTGGGATGTGTGTCAAACCCTCTTTGTTGTAGCTCTTCCTCCAAGCCAACACTCTTCATTGGGATTTCTGCCCCTTCACCTTCCCTCAACCTTTGCTCAAAAGTGTGCCCTCCTCCTCATGAGTTGCCTTTTAATGAATTTTAAATGTAACTGCACTAACCCTTGGTCTTCCAATGAGATTGATGGTCAATATTAGATCTTTCCCTCATGAGATTAGCGGTCACGACTTAATCATCCGTTGAGGTCACTTAAGTCATTAAAGTGACCCATAACATCATAAAGTCACTTTTACATTAAAAATTAAAGGACCCAACTTTATAAAATCACTTTATAAAAACCTATTATAAAGTTACTAGGAGAAGGTGTGCTTGGTCACTTTTGCATGCTAAGCGTTGCCAATGGAGAAGTACCTCCAAGCTACCAAATTTCAATAGTGTTCCTCACATGTGGGTATGAAATGTAGAATGTGGGTCAACCATCTCAAATGTGGAGCTTTGAGACATGGCTTTGATCCTCGGTTTTACACTTTCCTTATTTTGAACTTGTTAAAAGGGATTTCAAGAAGCTCAATTATTAATGGTCCTAGACAGTGAAGTGAGTGAATAGGTTCTTAATAAAGAGAAACAAAAACACATAAAAATATTCAAGGTTACCATGATTCTTTAATCACATGAATTTTTTAAGGTGTTAAAGCACAAACACCCAACAATGCATCTATAGGGACTACCAATGTGAAATGCTTCAACAAAACAATAGAAAAACATTACCTTCTGTATAGACTTATCAAAGAAGAAAACTTTGTAACCCAAAGTTTGTGGGGTATCCTCAGCTTTAGTTTGCATCTTTGACCTATAAAGTGTCCTACATGGGAAACCTCTTGGCTTCGCACACAGCCATTTTTGTGGATTCAATACTTTCAACAATTGAATGTAATTATCTTCAATGATGTTATCGCCCTTGACAACATTATCCAAGAATCTCATTCAAATCGCACAAGATCTTCATTAGTGGGTGCATGACGAAGCAGATAAAATTTCCAACATAACCATGTAATTTGAATTTGGCACCACCTAGTTTCTACCCAACATAATTACAATTGAACAAGAAATATTCATGCCATTAATATCAACCTTATTCACAAACATTTATTATTTATTAATTCAATCATTATTTGTCATGCCAATTGACACGTCACACAGATGCTAACGCGAACATAGAAGAAGTGTTTGAACATGAAGATGGGAATAAGAGTAAGGAAGATAATGACCAATTCTCGTGAAATACACATGACAAATATATGGGATCCACCTGTATTCAAATTCCACTCATCAAGTCTGAGCCTCTGGAGTTGAATGTCAAATAGGATGATGATATACTTTAAGGAATTTAAAAAAATTTCCAAATCCATTCTTGTTGGAAAGGCTTCAACTTGGATGAGGACAGTTAGGCAAGCATGTTTTTCAAAACCAGTAGAAAATACCTCTTAATTTTGAGCAACAAAATACCAAAGAGTCTTTCCCCATAAAAGAGGCCTTCAATGTAATTATCCATTCTCTATTTCCCATTACGTTTAATGGGCACCTTAATTTTGTTTTATTAAGGAGATAAAATCTTTGAAATATTATGGTATTAAGCAAGTAGTGTTAGGGGAATACAATATATCACATTATATGGTATGCATGTGTATCATTTAATGTAAGGTTTTTTTTATTAAGGAGATAAAATCTTTGAAATACTATGGTATTAAGCAGGTAGTGTTAGGGGAATACAATATATCACATTATATGGTATGCATGTGTTTCATTTAATGTGAGGTTGGAAGTGAAGAGTTAAATGATTATTAAGAATATAAATAAAATTATAATATAAGATATCATGTGAATGTGTATAAATATATAAGTATTATGTGAATTGTTCATCATGTGAATGTGTTAAGAAATATACTAGCATACTCTTGAAGTAGGGTAAGGGAACACAAAAGATAATACAAGGTGGATATGTTCAAAAAGAAAGTAGAGTGTATTTTCTGGATAGTGGGTTGCACTACTACTACTTATCTTCTTTTTCGCATGGGTTCCATGACTGAGATTTTAACAAAGGTTTTTTTTTCTCTACAATCCAAGAACAAGGGTTTATGTTTTGAGATCAAAGGTCTATTATTGATCAAGTTTCCCTCTAGGAGATCCATAATAATGAGCTATCACTCACAATTGTATCCATCTAACAAAATTGTTTGTTTTAGCTATTGATTACTGAAGTTGGGAGAGGGATCCATTATCAATAAAGTGGTATGAATAGAAGAAAAAAATGTTACGTTCTATATAATCACTCTAAAAAATCTCCCAATGTGAAGGATCAGCCACCAGAGTATCCAAATAATTGTTATAGTGGTGAATAAAAATTGTATATCTCATACATCTTTGTGAGAAGAAATAAATAGGAACAAAGCATGTGGATTCACATATTCAAGTATCACATTTAAAACATTGTGATTTTAATTGTACAATTTTGTGTTCCAAATGCTTAAGATATCAATATAAATCAGAAGTACACACCATGTATAACAATGTGAGCATGGAGCACAACTTCAATATAGATAAGAGATATGGGTTACACAATAACTCCTTAACGAATAAAAGAACCTTCTCCAAATATCCAATTACATTCATACATCATAATTCACCTCTCCCCAATAATGAATGCATGATCTCTCTATATATACCTATTCACACTTACACATGAGGCCCATTTACTATTAGGTCGACCCTAATACTTATACATTTATGTGTTACATGTACATTTAGCCCCATATATGTGCCCCCTTGGGATCATATCATATACATTCAACCTCGTATATGCCCCCCTTGGGTCATAACATACAATAATTGTTTTCTTGGAAATTATGCATGAAAAGTGGTGCAACACTCAAATGCACTAGGAAGTTGGCCATCACAATACTAATCTAAACATAGCATGCTTAGTTGTGGATTTCTAATTGGATTCTATACATTAATTTTTGTATGATACCACCAAAATATTTGACATCTTTTATTAAAATAATGAAATATAAATGTTTGTAAATAATGGATGTAATCCAACAGTGTAGGTTTGAGACTCATAAATAGTAAGTGTATTGTATCAAGCCTAGATTTGTCCATACTTTTTAATTTCCAACAAAAGATCATGGGTTCAAATCACACCATCTTCCATATCAATTTGGATGTCCACAGAACCTTTCATTTGTATATTATTTTTATTATTGTTATTTTGTGTAGAGAGAAGGAGAAGAGCACCCAACTAGGTGGGAGAGAGAGTGTATATGATTGTATTACAAAGCCTTGTATACTCCTAGATTTTTTTGCAATGGATTGTTTTCACGCATTTTTTTACTTAAATTTGAACTTGGAAATTGTGAATATGATAATTGATTCATTGGTGGATCAGTTAAAGAAAATTGGTCAACAAATCAATTAATTTTTGTGGTGGTTATCGATTTTCAACCGATCACATAAGGTATATGAATAAAACATATTTTAATGATTAATGAAAGTATTTGAACTTTTCCCTAAATCTCTAGATCTTGTTTTCTACTAAAATCACTATCATAAACCCATAAAATGCATTGAAACATCATATTTATGACATACCATAGATAACAAAAATATTTTGAATCTTACACCAATTACAGTGTCCTAGGAATAAAATTATGCTATTATAAATAGCTCACATTTTACATAATTTATGAAATACTAAATATTAATCTACCAATGTAGATGGCACACAAAAATTTAAGGTGAAAATCAGCTAACCCTTAACCCCATTCACCCTAAGAAACTTAAATCTCTCTATCATCTTCTTAACTCTAACCAAAACTAGAGAACGGAAATTTGACAACATGATAGTCACCTGTATTAAATGATAAATCTAGAATATAAACAAAGTTTGTTACATCATGCACTCAATTACATGTTATTAATTGAGATGAGGAATTCAAGATTCCGTATTGAATATTTTTCAACATAGTTTAATCATGTAGCAAATGTTGACGAGATGTTTTAAGTTTGCTGGCAGGATGGGGTAAGGAAGCTAGGATGAGACAATTGTGCAATTTGATGTAAGATTATCGGGAAAATGAGGGGGATTTGTTTATATTTATTAAATCCATGTTGAAATCTACTTCCATCCTCTAAATTTCGACAAAAGTGTAACATTCTAACGTAGAATGTAGTTTAAAAGTGATTCTCATTTATTGTTAAAAGTCAGTCAATGTTATGTGGTCTTTGATACTTACAAGAGGCATAAAATTTGTTCCAATGAACATTTTTCGAAATATAGGCAAGTTGTCCATCTTTATAAAATAAATTCTCATCAATGATCAATGATGCACTATCTACTTTCCAATATTCATGAAAATATAACCATAATAATAAATCTTTTCCTTAAACAATTCAAGAGATTTGTCCCCAAATGTTACCCTTTACAAACGAGAGAGAAGAACTTAAAAATATATCATAAAACCCCTTATGATCTTAAATAGCAACTTCATTGAAGGAATAAGATAAAAGAGGAGGAAATAAAGACATATGTTAGCATATATATGTGCACATATAATAGAAGAGACAAATAAAAACATCACATTAATATCATGTTCTATGACAATGAAAATAGGCAACCTAACCAAAAGTCCATGCAACAATCAATGCACTACAATAGCATATCAGAGGCCGACCTCATCAGAAGGCCACCACTTCAAACCCCTCCATGATCAACGTGAGGTATTAAATTAAATATTCAAAACCTAGATGTATCCAAATAGACACATTATGTCTCTCTAAATTTGGAGGATTTGGTTACCATGATTCTCTAATCACATTGAGGTTTTACAATGTTAAAGTGGAAATAATGTTTTTAAAGTGTTACTCGTGTCAAAAACTAGAAAGTTAATAAAGAGAAAACCCATCATTGTCTTTGAATAGACTACAAATCTACAACATATCTCTTTTAAGGAACTTCCCAAGATCTCGTATCATTTGTGTAGAAAAATAAAGATAATAAAGAGGAATAAAGTTAAAAAATAAAGATAATAAAGAGGAATAAAGTTACCTTATTTTTCTCTAGGAGAGGAATGTAATCTATTTATTGTGGGAGAGAGGAATGTAATTTATTTATTGTGGGAGAAGAATGAAGTTTTTTTTTATTTTTCTCTAAGAGAAAAAAAAAGGTGACTTTATTCCACCCTAGGAGAAGAAAATAGTTGTTTGATCAATAGGAAAAGGAATAGCTTCATGGTTTGGTTGGGTAGACTATTAATCTTTAATGGATCTCCTTAAGGAACATTATTTTTCTCAGCAAGGTCATATCATGTTAGTAATTCCAGATAACATAAAGAGAAAACATAATTAATTGGAAATTAGTTTCTTATAATAATTTTTTAATAGATTATGTGTCTCTTTTAAGTAATGAATGACTTGTATCATATTCAAAAATAAATAAATAGAGATAATAAAGAGGGAAAAAATTACCTTATTTTTCTTTGGGAGAGGAATGTAATTTATTTATTGTAGGAGAAGAATGAAGTTTCTTTATTTTTTCTTAAGAGAAGAAAAAAGGTGACTTTATTCCACCTCAAGAGAGGAAAATAGTTGCTTGACCAATATGAAGAGGAATAGCTCCATGGTTTGGTCTTGGGTAGGCTATTAATCTATGATGGATCTCTTTAAGGAACATTATTTTTCATGGCAAGCTCATATCATGTTAGTAATTCTAGATAATATAAAGATAAAACACAACTATTTAGGAAAGTAGTTTCTTATAATAACCTCTTAATAGATTATGTGTCTCTTCTAAGTAATGACTCATCATATCAGTAACTAGAGACAAAGAGAAGACACACCTCTCCCACAGTAAAGAAACTTAATTCCTCTCCCATAATAAAGTAACTTTATTCCTCTTTTAGAATAAAGTAATTTCATTTCTCTCCCTATCGATTAAGCATTTCATTCCTCCATATTTTGATATTTGTGAAGTCTTTGGTTCTATGACAGATCTCTTTTTAGGAATTTTATTTTTCCTCACAATCTAGTATCATGTTGATAACTAGAGATAGCATAAAGAAGAAACACAACAACTTTAAAGTAAGTTTTTACATAGACTATGAATGTATGATGGATCTCTTGTAAGGGAATTTATTTTACCATGAGATATTGTATCATGATATCATGATTGAGAAAAAAATAATATAGAGATAATAAAGAGGAACAAAGTTGCTCAACCAACAGGAAGAGGAATAAAGTTATTTTATTGTGGGAGAGGAATGAAGTGTTATTTTTCATTGGGGAGGAACATACTCGATCAACTGATAGGGAGAGGAATAAATCCATAATTTGGTCTTTGTGTAGCATATTAATATACAATGGATCTCTTTTAAGGAACTTTAATTTTCATCACAAATTCACATAATGTCAATAAATATAGATATCATAAAGACAAGACATAATTTCTTGGAAGGAAACATTTTTAGGTAGGCTCTTAATATACTATGGATCTATTTTAAGACACTTTATGTATCCATG
>JASDQU010306452.1:0-18817 GCA_032191745.1 Picea mariana | reverse complement strand
TCAACACAAGAAATGTGGATGGTATGTTGACAATGATTGCTCAAAGCATATGACAGGTGATAAAGACATGTTCCTAACATTGAAGAAAGAAACATATGGATCAATTTCATTTGGGAATGATAACTCAACCAAAATTATAGGAAGAGGCACATTCAACCTTGGAAGCAAGGATACCAATTTTCTACTAGTTGAAGACATGAAGCACGATCTACTAAGTGTAAGTCAAATGTCTGACCAAGGACATAGACTTGTGTTTGAATCACATAAACGTGAGATAAGAAAAGCAGGTTCAGACAAGTTGGTGGATATAGTTGTAAGAACTCCAAGCAACATATATGTACTGAATGAAATTGGAAAATAAAATGTTGCTTAGGAAAGGAAGATGAAGTTTGGCTATGGAACAGAAGAATGGGTCACACAAATTTTGATAATCTTGTCAAACTTAGCAGAAAATAAATAGTAAGAGAAATGCCCTAGATCTTGAAGCCAACAAATACTTTATGCAAGAATTGACCAAGGAAAACAAAACAAGACCAAGTTCAAATCAAAAGAGTGTTGCACAACAAAACTACTGGAAATTGTGCATACTTAGCTAGTTGGAGCGACAAGAACCAAGGGATTGAATGGTGAAAAATACTTTATGATACTGGTTGATGACTACACAAGAATGATTGTAGTTTTTTTTCTTAGAAAGAAGTCAGAGGTATTCAATCACTTCAATATATACAAGGAGATGGTTGAAACTGAAACTGTTTCGAAAATCAAGTGTTTGAGATCAGACAATGGATAATATTTTACATCAAATGAATTTATGGAATTTTGTAGTGAGCATGGGATACAAAGGAAATTATCAGCAGCCTGGACACCTCATCAAAATGGAGTTGTCGAAAGGAAAAAAAAAACAATGCAAGAAATGACCAGAACCATGTTAGTGGATTCCAAGTTGATAGATGCCTTTTGGGTATAGGAAGTGTGTTGGCACAAGGGCAGACCCAGGGTTCAACACTTCAACAACACACCAAAAAAACCCTAATTATCGGCCCTTTCGTCAACACCTGCGAAGCAGATGAAGTCTCACCCGAGGTAGAGGCAGGGGGGGTTGTAGGACTCAAGTGTCTACAACCTAGCTAGGACACAAATCTGTGATTACAATACTTAACAGAGCACTTAGTAGTTAGCATTCATTAGCATTTAACCCTTATTCACCTTGCAGGTAAAACCCTAATTACAGAGCAACGCAGTATTCAACAAGATCTAACACATCTAAGAACTTAGCACGTATAAATAGATCAGATCTAGAATTCATTCATATTACTAATCACTAATCTACTATATCAGATGCATATAACATACAAAAAGATGACATCACTAAGCATAAATCACATAAATTACACAAAGAATCCATAACACAGGATATACATGGTTCACCCCCAGCGTAGGGCTACGTCCATCAACTCTCCATCTTCTTTATTATCTTCTTTCAATATTCTCACATGCACAAAGCCACAAAACCAACCCTGCATAGGACAGGAGATCTACGCACACCTCGCCAGATCCTCCTTCCCTGAGCTTGGCACAAAACAAAGCCTCTTTACAATCACTTGCACTTATCTCTGCAAGTTCTCAACACACAGTATGCACAAAGCATTTACAATCACATAGATCAACTAGTTACATTTCTTGCACTTAGCGTGATATCACCCTTAGCACCCCCTACTTACGTCACCTAGATTTCTATTTATACATTACAAAAGGGGACAAAGCATGGTTAAACCCATGGGCCAACATCCCATACCGGTTACATAAACCCTAAACCCAAAAAGGCCTACAAAAGGGGGTGATATCCCACAATATCCACTTTGTCTAGCGCTCTGTCTTCGATTAGCTTGTCTAAGTCCAAAAATTAGTCAAACATGACCATCGTATCCACAAAACCTGGTCAAGGGACAACAGGCCCCCAACACTCACATGTGACTCATCCCGAGTCACTCTGATTTGGGTAACTCTGCCTCAAAGGCCTCGATCTTAGCTCGAGCTGCTTCGACTTGCTATTTCGCCAGAGCCTCCTGCTCAGCGAACTCCTAAATGACCTTCTCGGTGACAAGTCATTCCAGTCATTGTTCAACTGAGGTGACCACTTGTTCTATCTATGTAGCTTGTCCTTCAATATCCTCAAAAAGTGTGCAAGCTTCATCTTTCACTGGCTGGAGCCTCTGGGTCACTTCCATGACTTTAATCTGGATGGCATGGACCTGTTGTTGAACCGTACGTTTTTCATGTGACATTTTCATCCTCTCAACCAGTGACAGTAGCTTCAACTATGCTTGCACTATTGATTCTTGTTGCTTCTCTTCCTAGAGTTGTGACTCTAATGTCCTTAGTTCAGGGTCCTCTAAAAGGTGCTCATAGGTATGCACACTTTGACTGCTAAGTTTCTTGCATTCCAAGGTTAATGCTTTGATTCTCTCAACTGTGCTCTGGGCAGTTTCGTCTCTCTGATCTCACACTTCCTGTGGAGTTCTTGGCACAACTTGTAGCTCCATTTCTTCTATTCGTGCTTGGAGCTACTGAATGGCTTCATTGAAATTCCCCACCTGCCTCTCATTGGCTTCTTCTTCCCTTTGTTATAAGCTTGTCACAGAGCGAAGTGCTCTGGTGACTGCTTCTTTAACTCCCATCTGCTTTGTGAGAAATTGTTCTTTCTCCTTCTGTATCTGCTCTCTATCCTCTGCAAACTTCGCCTGGAGGTCATATTTTTCTTGTTGGGCAACCCGACATTTATCTATGATTACCTCTTTTTATTGCTTCAGGGCCTTTGTGGCCTATTCCTTTTCCTCCTGGACACAACGAAGGAAAGCTTCTATCGAGTCTTCTAATCTATGTAGCTGGGTAGGTTCATCTCCCAATTTTTCTCCTTCTGATTGTGGTGGTGCAGTAGACATTGTGCGGCTTGAATAGAGAGCCTGTTGTACTCCTTTAAGTTCTGCTTTGATCCTGTCAAACATTGTCTCTTGTTTATCTTGCCTTTGCTGCAAGATATTCTCTGAGGTGTCTTACACAGCAGCAATGATAAGGTCAATGTAATCCACCGTTAGCACCATCTGAAATGGAAGTTTATTGGCTTTTGACTTCTTCCACGCTATAGGTTTCTTTGGGGAAATCTTTCTTTTCTTGGATGTCTCTGTCTCTTCAAGGGGATATTTAGGCCGTGTTACTTTGCCCTGCTTCTTCTTGTCTTCTTTCCCTTCATCCTCTTCTTTGTCCACTTCATCATCTCCTCCTCCTTCAGGTGATTCTGATGCAGTCTCTTCTGATGCATTGTTCAGTTCCTATACATATTCCTTATTTTTCCTCCTACTGTTGTTGGGTGCATCATATTCTTCTCGAGTGACTACAGGACATCCGATGAGATCGTGGTCCGACAGTTCTGCCTATTATACTGGTACCAAGAATTATGCAGGCAATTCTTTTGTTATTTCCTCCATATCTTCCTTAGTGAGCTTATAGTAACTCTGCAGCTCCTCCTTACTTTCATCTCTGCGTGCAATGATATATATGAAATGTCTATCTGCATGAAACTTCACAAATGGCCTGAACTGATGCGGTGTATTCGGTGTCATGTGAGGGAAAGATTCAATGGCCCTCTTCAACTGTAGATAATAGGTGTGGAACACTACATTTTACTTCCATTTCTTCACCATGTCGCTTGAATACCATAACGTAATGAACTTCGCATCTAATGGTTCAGACGACTCAATTCTTAGGGAAGGTCACTCCTTCCGGCATCTCCCAAGTAGTGAAGGCGATGAGAATCAACAACCAACTAAAATGAAACTCATGGCCATGATCCTGAGCTTCGTGGTAGTCTTGCTCTAACTGGTTGACAAGGTAGCCATGATCATGATGCTTGCTATGTTTTTTAGCAGTGGGTCGACTAGACCGATGCTACTCAGTCGACGAGAATGCTTCCAATCCTCACGTAGATGAAGCTTGTACGCCTGCAGACATCACCTTTTCATCCATGAGATCTATTAGGATCTCTTCGACGAAATTTTTTACTATGCTAATTTTGTCTGACATGCATGCTCGAGATCAGATATCTCAGGTCGGTGAGAAAACACTCAATGTAATAGAACGGGTGGCGAGCTCTCAATAAGCACTGCGTGAAAGAAACTAGTTCTCTATGGGCTTGGATAATCATAATTGGAAAAACTATTCTCGGTGCAATTCTCAACAAGATAAATAGACAGTGTTGTAACAGACTCCTCCAACAGGCAAGAATGCCTTAATCAATGGAATTCCATCCGTTATGGTGCGGTCCCAATGGTCCAATGGTGATGATTTTGGCAATAACTGTGTTTATAGTCATTCTGGAGTGTCATTCTAACAGTTGGGATGCCTCCAATGGTCATATCACTTTACCGTGGCGAAGTGCCAGAAGGTGTTGTTCTGCTATTCCGGTGAGGCTCAAGTTCTGCAAGTTTTTCATCTTCTCTGGAACCTCCTACAATTTTTATAGATTTTCTTTCTTCTTATTGAGCTTCCTTTCTTTATTTCCTGTGATCCGAGTCACTGGGTTCCTCTTTCCATTCTTATTCTTATCTGTACTTAACATAGTAACTTCGTGTTGTTGAGGATTTTTCACAAGGTTCGAAGATTGTACTTCTTCTCTCACTGGAGTAGGTGCTCTACTCTCCCGCATGGATAAGTTCTTAAAGTCTTCCTGTATTCTTTTAACTTCACCATCTAGGTCTCTGGTCCACAGTTTCTTCAACTTGTCCTCTTGTTCTTCTATTAAGAGCGTTATTCTCCTAGCCATGAAATCCTTTAAGTCTTTCTTTTTTCTATTTTATAACTTCTTCTTCTTCTTTCCTTCGGATCCGATCTCTCTCACTCTGGGCCTTTCCTAACAAAAGTGAAAAAGAAGTGTTGTTCTCAGTAAACTTAATGACCTCAAATTCTTCTTATGTCGATGCTCCATGAGCACTCATAAGTACATGGGTAAGTCTTCCACATAGGGTTATCATATTTCCTTTAAACAATCCTATTCCTCCCAGTGAAGGAACCATATCAGGCTTTCCCAAAATTTCCCAAGTTCTTTCTATCATAATGTTAACATGTGTTTCTGCGTCCAATACACAGTCTATGTCGAAGTCTCCTATTCTTGTTTCTATGCACTCTTTCTCTTTTAAGATCTTTGATAAACTGATGTCTCTATGATCATTCAATGTTTCTTTCATCTTCAATAATATATTCTTTGATTCTTTTTGGTTCTTGATCATATTCTTAGTCTCTTGACCTTCCTCATGGTCTTCTTGTCTCATGTTCATATTTTCAACTTTAGCAATCATTTTAGGGTAATCTAAAAATTCATGTCCAGTAGCCTTACAACAAAGGAAAATAGGACCTCGACGAAGGCATTCCTTAGCAAGATGTCCCGGTCTTCTACAATTATAACAAAGAGTCAATCCTCTCTTTCTCTTGAACAATCCCCAACCTTTCCTGTACTGTGCACTAGGATCACAATGGTGGATCTGCAAAAAAATCTTTCTAGGATCCTGCATCCATTTGTTAGTCCAACAATGCTTTTTATGCATAGGAGTAACATATCTTTCACTAGTTCTATCAGATCTATTCATATCATATCTTCTTTCTTCTAGTTGTTCCCTAGTTTTCAGACTAGGACCAAATCTATCAAACGTACCTAGATCCATTCTTTCGAAACAAAAATTTCCACTTATCTTACCTTTATCAGAGCACACAGATTTAAGATATTACCTCTTTTCTTCAGATCAGGCTTCTTTTCTTAGAACAGAGCTTCACAAGTCAAGTAGAGTACTGTGCACCACAGTAGTAGATCTATGCACATAGCTTTTTTCTTTTCTTCAATTCCCAACAATCACAGTTTCAGGTCCCGACAATGGAACCATTTGTTGGCATAGGGGTAGACCCGGGGTTCAACACTTCAACAACGCACCAACAAAACCCTAAGTACCAGCCCTTTTAGCAATGCCTACGAAGCAAATGAAGTCTCACCCGAGGTAAAGGCAGGGGGGGTTACAGGACTCAAGTGTCTACAACCTAGCTGGGACACAGATTTGTGATTACAATACTTAACAAAGCACTTAGTAGTTAGCATTCATTAGCATTTAACCCTTATTCACATCACAGGTAAAACCCTAATTACAGAGCAACGTAGTATTCAACAATATCTAACACATCCAAGCACTTAGCACATAGAAATAGATCAGATGTAGCAATCACTCATATTACTAATCACTAAGCTACTATATCATATGCATCTAACATACAGAAAGATGACAACATTAAGCATAAATCACATTAATCACACAAAGCAACCATAACACATGATATACATGGTTCACCCCCAGCGTGGGGCTATGTCCACCAACTCTTCGTCTTCTTTATTATCTTCTTTCAGTCTTCTCACATGCATAGAGCCACAAAACCAACTCCGCATAGGATAGGAGATCTGCACGCACCTCACCAGACCCTCCTTCCCCGAGCTTGGCATAGCGCAAAGCCTCTTTACAATCACTTGCACTTAGCTCTACAAGTTATCAACACACAGTATGCACAAAGCCTTTACAATCACATAGATCAACTACTTACATTGCTTGCACTTAGTGTGATATCACCCTTAACACCCCCTACTTACATGTCCTATCTTTCTATTTATACATTACAAAAGGGGCCAAATCATGGGTAAAACCATGGGCCGACATCCCATACCTGTTACATAAACCCTAAACCCAAGAAGGCCCGCAAAAGGGGGCGAGATCCCATGATATCCACTTCACCTAGCGCTCTATCTTCGATTAGCCTGTCGAAGTCCCAAAATTGGTCAAACATGACCATCATTTCCACAAAACCTGGTCAAGGCCCAACAAAGTGCATACAAAAATTCACATCCAGAACTGAGGAATGATCAGAAATAAAAGTGATAAGTAGCCCTACAAGCTATGAAAAGGAAGACCTACGAATGTGAAGCACTTCAGAGTTTTAAGAAGCAAATGCTACATCAAAAGAGAATATGGAAGGATTGGAAAATTTGATTCTTGAGTTGACAAAGGCATATTATTTGAGTACTCAAGAAAAAGGAAAGTACAAAAATTATTTAATCTAATACTCAACAGAATAGTGGAAATCATAAATGTGATGATTGATGAGATGGATGGACGCAAGATAATGTTGAAATTTTAATTTTTCTAGTTACACAATTATAATTACTTAATCCAATAACAACTGTATTAGGATCATTGAAAGATAAAAAATCACAGATACAATAGAACACAAATATTATCCTGGGAAACCCTCGTGGGGGAGAAAACCCAACAACCAAAATCCTCAATATAAATTCCTTCAACCAGTACAATCATACGCTATAGCTCTCCAAGAAACACCAAGACCAAAACACCAAAAGAACCAGTCTCCAAGACTTGTCTACTGGACCTTCTTATGTGCTCCAAGATGCACAAGAGAAGTGTGTGAGTGTGTGTCCAAATGAGAGGAACCTATCCTCTATTTATACACAACAATGTCTCTTGAAGAGACATGAATCTTGACCTAACTAACCCATAATGAGTAAAATACCAATAATATAATAATTTTTGTTGAGCAGACTTGTACAATATAATTATAATAACCTTTTAATGGTTTGACTAAAAAATATATACAAGAATATCTTTCGTAGTTACACCAAAAAATATTAACACTCCCTCTTTACTAGGAAGGTATTCTTTCCAGACACAAACTCCAATTCTGATACCACATGAAATCAAATCCGTTAACTATTGAACATGTGAATCTATACATCCTCGGATATCCATAGTGCAACATGACTTCACCGCATGCAACCAAGGTCTGTGGGTAGCTCTCAATAGCTACAACATGTCTCCAGGACATCCACTCCCTGTGATGCATCAATACCTTATCATGTGCATTCTTGTCTCAGTGCCAACCCTTTTTCATGCTGGATGAGACCCACCATACTCAGTTTCGACCCTTTTTCATGTTGGATGAATTTTTTCCATACTTAGTGCCAACCCTTTTTTATGTTGGATGAGTTCCACCTATCACTCCCTCTAAAGAGGAACCATACCAAGATTGTCTCTAAAGTACTCAAACTTCATCCTCGACAACGGCTTAGTGAACACATACACAACCCGATCCTCGATAGTCATGAATTGGAGCCTCACTGCTCCCCTTTGTACCATATCCCTGATATAGTATCTGATCTCAATATGCTTCGACCTTTCATGGAACACTGGGTTCTTTGAAAACTTCATGCAACTCTGGTTGTCACATCAAATGCAAGTTTCCTCCAATCCAAGACCAAATAACCTAGACAACAGCTTTTGAAGCCATATTTCTTCTTTCCTCATTGTAGATGCTTCCACATTCTCAACTTCAACCATATTGAGTGCCACACATGAATTATTTATGCTCCTCCATGAGACCATACTAGAGCCAAGACTGAAACAATATCCAAAAGTTCTCTTTCGGTTAGGAATACTGTCGGCCCATTCTGAATCTGAGTATCCATACAATCCAAACTCATGGTAAGATATATACCAGAGACCATGATATAGAATAACCTTAAGGTACCTCAATACATGTTTTTTTGTAACCAAGTGAACCTATCTGGGATGATCCAAATTTTGACTCAGGGTGTTCACAACAAAACATATATCCAGTCTTGTGTTCATCAAATACATAAACGAGCCCACTATCTACCTGTATAAGGTAGAATCCATAATATTTGAAGTTGTATCCTACAACAACTTAAGGTTTGATACCATAGTGGTAACCATGGCCTTGCAGTCCAACATCTCGAACCTCTTCAATATTTCCACAACATACTTTCCTTGATTTAGGAAAATCTGATCTGATCTCTGCCAAACTTCTAGTCCCAAGAAGTAGTGCATCATTCCTAAATATTTCATCTCGAATTCTACAACCAATTTTCTGTTACATTCAGTGATGATATTTTATGCACCTGATAGAAAATTTTCATCTAATTACAGTAGTAGAATCACCAGTTCACCATCCTCAACCTTAAAGTAAAGGTTAGGATCTGCACTTCTCTTGGTAAAACCCAAGCTCATTAGAAAATTTCCAATCCTACCATACCATGCTCTGGGTTCTTGATTCAATCCATATAGAGCCTTCTTTAATCTGCACACATGAGTCTCCCTGTCATGTGTCTCGAATACAAGTGGTTTCTCCACATAAACTTTCTCTTTTATTTCACCATTCAAGAAGGTTGTCTTTACATCCATCTGGTGCACCTTCCATTTCATCATAGCAGCTAATGAAAGTATATTCTTGATCGAGGTATATCTTTCTATGGGAGAAACATTTTCTTCATAGTCAATCCCTTCCTTTCTGAGAGAAACCTCGGGCCACAAATCTTTCCTTATATTTTTCAATACTCCCATCAACTGCATGTTTCAGCTTGTAGATCCATTTAGAACTCACCATAGATTTTTCCTTTGGTCTAGGAACCACATCTCAGACATCATTCTGCATAATGGACTAGTATTCCTCTGCCATGGCATATTTCCATACTTGATTTTCTATAGCCTCTTCATAACTTGAAGGTTTTTCATCCATTATGTCACACAAGCATGCCATGTAGCTGGAATACGGCTTCATCTTCTTACTTTCCCTAAAATATTTCTCTGGGGCACCAATTCTTTCTACATCTTTGATAAGCTCTTGTTCCCAAGCTGGTATTCTTTTGCAAGAATGTATCTCGACTATTTTCTAAGGTTCTACCATGTCATGATCCTCCGTAATGACTTCCTCTGATTCAAATTCCTCTGGAACTTTAGGAACTTCATTCTCTTCTTCATGTGCCTCTTGTACACTGATCTTTTTAGATTTAATGAAAGTTGCATTCTCATCGAAGATTACATATTAGCTGATCTCCACTTTCTAGTGACCAGGAATGTATATCCTTTAATCCTTCAACATGTCACTGTAACCAACAAATATTTCCTTCCATTCGGAAGGGTCCAACTTTTTCCTCTTTTCCTTTGGGATGTGAACAAATACAGGGAAACCAAATATTCTGAAATGGTTGAATTATGGCTTCTTTCCTGTAAACATTTCCTCGAGTTTCTTGTTTTCAAGAACCTTGTGGGGACTTTTATTCTGCACATACATTGTCGTCTTCGCTGCTTCGGCCCACAAATGAATAGGAATATCACAATCATGGATCATGGCCCTTACTTCTTCCATGATTGTCTGATTCTTCCTTTCATCTATTCCATTCTGCTGAGGGTTATAGGGAGTATAAATATCCCTCTTAATCCCAACTTCCTTGCAATACTCCTTGAATTATTATTAGGTGAATTCACCTCCATTTTCTGATAGCAAGGTCTTTATCTTCCACTCTGTCAATTTTTCTACTAGATCCTTGAACTCTTTGAATTTTCCAAAAACTTCATTCTTTTCTTTTAACAAATAAATCAAAGTTTTACGTGAGTAATCATCAATGAAAGATACATAATATACATACCCACTTAGTGAAGTTGTTGACATCGATCCACATATGTATGAATGCACGATGTCCAAAACTACTTTGGCTCTGCTATCCCTATTGGGAAATGAGTGCTTCACGCTCTTTCCCTGTGCACGTCCTTTGCACACACCATCTGGTTCTGTTTGGATTTCTGGAAGACTCGTCACCATTTTACTCACAACCGGAAGAGATTTGTAGTGTAGGTGAGAAAATCTCTTATGCCATAGTTCACTGGGATTCACAATATCATGAACCATTATGGAGTCTCAATGTCCTTTTAATTTGTAGAGTCCTCCTTCTTCAACTCCAATAACTACTTCATCATCAAGGGTCTTCCCTCTAGGCCACATAAGAACTTGACCATCAATAAATTCTACTCTAAATCCTTTCTTGTCCAATGCTGAAATTGACATAAGATTATTTTTTAAACTTGGAACATAGAGAACTTCCTTCATCTTCATTGGATTTCTTGAGTTTAACTTGTAGGAAGCTTCTCCAACACCTTTGATTGGATACTAATAGTCATCACCCAATTTCACCTTGTGAGGTGAATCTTTATGAACTAGTTTAGATAAGGAGTCTTCATAGCCTGTCATGTGCTTGGAAGCACCATTGTTTATCAACCAAGTGCCACTTCCATGAGTATCAGTACCTGTGAGGGTTGAGATAAGAACATAATCCTCATCACTTGATTAATATTTCTTTGCAACCTTCATGGGAGGCTAATCATATTTAGTTGTGTGATCTTGATGCCTCTTACATCCTTTCTTATTCTTAGTTTCCATAATGAGGGGGAAATCCCTAACAAAGTTTCCCAATTCCTGACAACAGTAACATATAATCTTTGATTTGTCTCTTTGACCCATCTTAAACTTCTTAGATAAATAATTCTCCTTCTTGGTCTTTCCTTTCCTAGTGTGGGCGGCTAGGGCTTGATCTTCATCTTCCCTCTTTTCTTCTCTTGCAATTGTCCTAGCTTCTTCCTGGTTACAATCTTCCCAAAGCCTAATGAACTTGGGAAGCTTATTTCTTGAACAAATTCCTTGGATGGATGCAACCCATGACCTTGGGAGGCCATTCAAGGTAGTCATCACCATATCTTCTCCTTATATTGAGTCACCAATGGATTTTATATGCTACTTGATTTGATTGAATCTTGAGAAGTAGGAGTGAATGGTTTCTGAGTTTTGCATTTTCAAATTCTTCAACTCAGATCTCAGAGTTATTCTTCGATTTATGTTGCTTCCCTCAAACATAAGAGTTAAGGTGTCCATCGTTTTCTTTGGAGAAGATAATGATGATATATGATGGATAAGGTGGTCCTTAATGGAGTCTGCAATAATCATTTTTTCTCTCACCATGTCCTTCTTATATTTTTACTTAGCTTCATATCCTAGAGGTTCTTTAACCTCTTCTATAATGAACTTATCCAGTTCATGTTCTTCAAGAAGGAGGGTTACTCTGTACTTCCAAGCCTTGAAGTTATCAGCTCCATATAGCTTCGCATCGATCTTTGTTCCAGTAGTCATACTGCCTTCTGATGGTCTTGGTTTGTCCGAAAAATTTCTCTATATTGAAAATGGATCCCTTCTAGGCTTCTAGATATGAAACTGGATTTTATTCAGGCCTGCTATGATACCATGTTGAAATTTTAAATTTTCTAGTTACATAATTACAATTACTTAATCCAATAGAAATTGTAGTAGGATCACTGAAAGATAGGAAATCACAGATACAATAAAACACAAAGATTATTCCGGGAAACCCTCACGGGGGAGAAAATCTATCAACCAAAATCCTCAATATAGATTCCTTCAACCAATACAATGATGTGGTATAGCTCTCAAAGAAAGACCAAGACCAAAACACCAAAAGAACCAGTACTTTGATTATTGTTATTTTGTGTAGAGAGAAGGAGAAGAGAACCCAACTAGGTCAGAGAGAGAGTGTATATGATTGTATTACAAAGCCTTGTATACTCATGGATTTTTTGTAATGGATTGTTTTCACGCATTTTTTTACTTAAATTTGAACTTGGAAATTGTGAATGTGATAATTGATTCATTGGTGGATCAGTTAAAAATGATTTGTCAACAATTCAATTAATTTTTGTGGTGGTTATCCATTGTCAACTGATCACATGGGGTGTAATACAACATGTTTGAATGAATAATGAAAGTATTTGAAATTTTCTCTAAATCTCTAGGTCTTATTTTCTACTAAAATCACTATCATAAACCCATATGATGGATTGAAGAATCATAATTTATGACATAAGATAGATAACAAAGATATTTTGAATCTTACACCAATTACAGTGGCCTAGGAATACGATTATGTTAGTATAGATACCTCACATATTACATAATTTATGGAATACTAAATATTAATCTACCAAAGTAGATTCCACACATATAACAAAAATTTAAGGTGAAAATCAGCTAACCCATATAACCCATAACCCCATATACCCTATGCTACTTAAATCTCTCATAATCTTCCTAACTCTAGCCAAAACTAGTCACCTATATTAAATGATAGTCACCTATATTAAATGATAAATCTAGAATATAAATCTAGAATCTAGAAACCTACTTCCATCCTCTAAATTTCGACATAAGTGTATCATTATAACGTATATTGTAGTTTAAAAGTGATTCTCATAAATGTTATGTGGTCTTTGATACTTATAAGAGGCATAAAATTTGTCTCAATGAACATTTTTTCGGAACATGGGAAAGTTTTCCATCTTCGTGAAGTAAATGCTCATCAATGATGCACTATCTACTTCCTAGTCCTCGTGAAAATATAGCCACAATAATAATATATCCTCCCCTTGAACAATTCAAGAGATTTGTCTCTAAATGTCACCCTTTACAAACAAAAGAGAAGAGCTGAAAATATAACAACTGTTAATTTTCCTTGGGAGAGGAACATACTCGATCAACCGATAGGGAGAGGAATAAATCCATAAGTTGGTCTTTGTGTAGCATATTAATATACAATGGATCTCTTTTAAGGAACTTTAATTTTCGTCACAATCTCACATAATGTCAATAAATATAGATATCATAAAAACAAGACATAATTTCTTGGAAGGAAACATTTTTAGGTAGGCTCTTAATATACTATGGATCTATTTTAAGACACTTTATTTATCCATGTGGTCTCATATTGTTGATAGAATGGGTTGGTTGTCATTGATGTCAACCTTTGAAGAAATTTCGGTAGCCCCAGAGGTGTGGTTAAGGAAACCAAAGTTGATTAAGGAATATGGACATAAAGAACAATTAAATTGCAGGTAAGACTATCACATATGGATAGTACACATCATTTCGTTTCTAGCGATATGTGGTATGCCACGTGGTTCCTCACGGTTAGGGAGATATGGCCTTGTGAAGTTGGAGGACCCTCAAGAATAATCTAGAAGCCCCTAGAAGGTTAACAAGAATTCAATTATTCTAGAAGCTCCTAGAAAGTCATCAAGAAGTTTCTAGTCAAAGTGGTTGCAACAAGAAGATATTTTTGGGTAAAGTTGTTGAAACAAGAAAGTAATTAAAAATAAATTAGTTTCATCAAGAAATTGTGAGTTTAATAATTATGGGCAAAGTAGTTGCAACAAGAAAGTGGGTTGGCCTTAGAATAAGGAAGATGGGTAAAACAATTACAAGATGGCCCCTAAAGGAAGGCACTTGAAAAGTATAAATAAGAGATCAAGAGACTCCCATTAGCACATATTGAGCACATTGAATATCTATATTGTGAAAGGTTATTGCAGGTACTCATTGACATATCTGAGGTAGCACAAATATGAGGTAGAGAAGGAGAGGTGTTTTAGGTTACAGGAGCTGAGGAGAGGCTACAGGCATGTGTGACAGTGTTCAGGTACACCAAAGTTCTCTACATAAGTAAAAGGTATGTTATATGCTTGTTTGAAGTTGTTCTTGCTGATTTCTTGAGGTATGGTCATGGGAGATTGAGCATTTTCCCTTGAGGATGGAAATAAGGATGGAAAGAAAATATGCCTGCAGATATGTTTTCATTTGAAGATAATGATGCTAGAGCCAAACATTCTATCTTGAATGGTTTGACCAAATCTGTATACACCAAGGTTATGCTTTGTGAATCCATAAAAGAAATATAGGAAAAACTCAAGAATATCCATGAAGGAGACGTCAAAGTTAAAGAAGATAAACTTCAAAACATTAGAGCAAAGTTCGAACAATTGAATATGAAGGAAGAAGAAAACATAGTAGCCTACTTTCTACGAGTTGATGAGATATTCAATGCTATTAAAGGTTTGGTAGAAGAAATGAAGGAACCATTCATTATTCAAAAGGTGTTGAGGTCTCTACCTATAAGATATGACTTGAAGATTTCATCCCTGGAAGAAAGAGCAGATTTAACTACATTAAGCATGGATGTGATACATGGGATACTCACAAATTATGAGATGAGGGTAGAGAAATATAATCTAGTCACAAAGGAAGCAACATTCAAGGCATCCAAGAAAACAAATAAGAAGAACAAACAAAATTCAAAGTCAGATTGTAGTTGCAACGATGATTCAGAGGATGATGATGAAATGGAAAACTTCGTCAGAATGTTGAAAAGAGGACCCTGAAAATACAAAGGTATGCTTCCATTGAAATGTTTTAATTTTGGTGGTATTGGTAATTTTTCTTCTAAATTTCCTCATAAGAATAAGGAAAGTGATGAAGAAGAAGACTCTAAAAAGAAAAACAAAAATCAAAAGAGTAGAAGAAAAACAAAAATTCTTCAAGAAAAGTCTCTGCACCAAGGAAGACAAATCATCATCAAATGAGGATGAAGATAGTGATAGTGATGCAGAAATATTACTCTTCATGGTAATAGAAGATTTTGAATAAGATTCTGAAGAAGAAGGAGAATTTTATCTTAGAGAACAATTAACCAATGCACTAGAAGAGCTAAGGATTGAAAGAAATAAAATCAAGTCACTCATGGAAGAACTAAAAGAGAAAGAAGGATATCAAAAATACAAATCCGAAGAAGTCGAGCAGATGATCGCGTAGTTAAAAATCCAAGTAGAAGAAGACAAAAGAATTAAAGAAGCACTCAGAGGTCAACTAGATGAAAAGGACAAGATGATCGAAGTCTTAGAAGCATAAATAGTTACTCTTTAAAAATATCTTCAAAAGAAGGACATGCAACAGAACAACACCAAAGTATTAGATGAGATCATTAGCAGTCAAAGGTCATACCATGAAAAATCTAGACTAGGATATAACCAGACAAAGAAAGGCTCAAGTTCCAAGAAAATAGAACAAAGAAGTTATGCAGAAACAATCAGAGGCTCTCCTAAGAAAGAAGAAGGCAAGAGGAATCAAACCAAAGATTACAGAATCACTGCACCACCTTGAATATTCGAGATGCAGAATCAACAACAAAAAACAATAGAGAGATCCCAAGAAGAAGAAGGATTAAGTAGAGAAGCACCATTCATAATATCTTCCTCCCCCATGTATCAAACTATTTTTGTTGGTTTATGTTATTCATGTAATAATTTTGGGCATACATATGTGAATTGTAGAGCCAATACCAAGAACAAAAACAACTATGAAGGCTACACAAGAAATAATTATCCAAGAAGGTCTCATGAAGCACATAGAAGAAGCTACAACAAACTTGAATCCTTGAACACAGAAGTAGAATGATACAAATGAAAAAACTTTGGACACATGGCCAAAGATTGTAGATTGACTGTTCCTCCCAGAGAATCACAACAATATATCAAAATTCATAGACATGAACCACAAAGGATATGGATAAAAAAACATGATCAATACAACAATGAAGAATGTAAACTTTCTCTATAGGCTCAACACAAGAAAATTGGATGGTATGTTGAAAGTGGTTGCTAAAATCATATGAAAGGTGATAAAGACAAGTTCCTAACATTGAAGAAAGAAAGAGATGGATCAGTTTCATTTGGGAATGATAACTCAGCCATAATTATAGGAAGAGGCACAATCAAGCTTGGAAGCAAGGATGTCAGGGAATAAAATTTTCTATTAGTTTAAGACATGAAACATAATATAATAAGTGTAAGTCAAATGTGTGACCAAGGACACAGACTTGTGTTTGACTCACAAAAATGTGAGATAAGAAAAACAGGTTCGAACAAGTTGGTGGATACAACTGTAAGAACTCCAAGCAACATATATGTACTTAATGAAATGGGAAAATAAAAATGTTGCTTAGGAAAGGAAAATGAAGTTTGGCTATGGCACAGAAGAATGTGTCACACAAATTTTGATAATCTTGTCAAAATCAACAGAAAAGAAGCAGTGAGAGAAATGCCCCAAATCTACAAGGAAAACAAACCAAGACCAAGTTCAAATCAAAGTAGTACTCCACAAAAAAACTGTTGGAAATTGTGTATACAGATCTAATTGGACCGACAAGAACCAAGGGATTGAATGGTGAAGAATACTTTGTGCTATTGGTTGATGACTACACAAGAATTATTGCAGTTTGTTTTCTCAAGAAGAAGTCAGAGGCATTCTATCACTTCAAGATATACAAGGAGATGGTTGAAACTGAAACATATTCGAAAATCAAGTGTTTGAGATCAGAAAATGGAGGAGAGTTTACATCAAAGGAATGTATGGAATTTTGTAGTGAGCATGGTATAAAGAGACAATTCTCGGAAACCAAGACACCTAAAAAAATGTTGTCAAAAGGACGAACAAAACAACGCAAGAAATGGCAAGAACCATGTTAATGGATTCCAAGTTGACGAAATTATTTTGGGTACAGGCAGTGCATACATCAGTTCACAACTAGAACAAAGGAATGCTCAAAAATAACAAAGATAAGACTCCCTATGAGATATGGAAAGGAAGAACAATGAATGTGAAGCACTTCAAATTTTTTGGAAGCAAATGTTACATCAAAAGAGAATATGGAAGGATTGGGAAAATTGATTCTCAAGTTGATAAAGGAATACTGGTTGGGTACTCAAGAAAAAGGAAAGCATACAAATGCTTTAATATAAGACTCAACAAAATAGTGGAAATCACCAATGATGAGATGATTGATGAGACAAATGGATGCAAGATAAAATAAGGAAGCAAAGATTCAGTGGAAAAATATCATGAAGAAGTGTTGAGGGAAGAAGAAGAAGAAGAGGGCGAGAAAGAGCAAGTAGAAGCAGAGAAAGAACAAAAATACCTTCATTTACCTCCAAATACCCCTAGAAGAAGAGTGCAGAATAATCATCCACTGGAACAGATTATTGGGAATAAAGATGCAGGAGTTGAAACCAAAAGAAGAACACGTTCACCAGAATAACAACACCTAGCATTGCTATCCATAGTTGAGCCTAGAATTTTTGAAGAATCAAGCAAGCATGAACATTGGATCAAAGATATGGATGAAGAAATAGATCATATAGAAAAGAACAACACATGGGAACTGGTTCCAAGGCCGAAGAACAAGAACGCGATCATTACAAAGTGGGTATTAAAAAAGAAATTGAACGAGGATGGACAGGTCACCAGGAACAAAGCAATATTGGTATGTAAAGGATACACTAAGATTGAAGGTATAGATTTTGAAGATACCTTTTCCCTAGTTTCCATAATGGAAGCAATCAGGTTGATTCTATCTTATGCATGTTCCAATAATATCAAGGTATATCAGATGGATGTAAATTCAACCTTCCTAAATGGAGAGTTAGAAGAAGAAGTCTACATTGAGCAACCAAAAGGATTTCAGTTGTCAGAAAAGGAAAATTACGTTTTCAAGATGAAGAAGGCACTATATGGTCTCAAAAAATCCCCCAAAGCATGATATTCAAGACTGGATAGATATTTACAACAACAAGGGTTCATGAAAGGAAACAAAGACAACAATCTCTACATAAAGGTAAATCAAGATAGTATCTTGTTAATTTAAGTTTATGTTGATGATATTATTTTTGGAAGTGATGATGACATGATGAGTCAATAATTTTCCAAATACATGCAAAATGAGTTCGAGATATCATTACTTGGAGAGTTTTCTTTCTTTTTGGGTCTCTAGATATATCAGAGCAACAAAGACATCTTCATCTCTCAAATCAAGTATATCAGAGAAATGCTAAAGAAGTTTGGAATGGAAGGCAAAGCAGTCAATACTCCTATGAAGACAAGTTGCAAGTTAATTAAAGATGATTATTATAAGGATACAAACCAGTTGTAATCTAAGTAAGGATGATTATTCTAAGGATGCAGACTAGAGAAA
>JASDQU010306451.1:51558-67934 GCA_032191745.1 Picea mariana | reverse complement strand
CACACTTGCTGAAGGGAATGAAACCTACAGAGGTCGAGGTAATTGGATTCCTTCCTGTCTGAGCAGGAACCTCTTAAATGAACCTCTGGCTAGCACATAGCAGGAAATGAAATCTACAGGGGACGAGGTGTTGTAATCCCTTCCTGTCTAAGTAGGAATCCTTTAACCAAGCCTCTGACTAGCACGCTTGCAGCAGTAAACAAATCCTACATAGGGTATGATGTTCCAATTCCTTTCTGTCTGATCAGGAACCTTTAATCACATCTCTGCTAGCATGAAACCATCACACAAGATTGCTGATAAAAGAATCACAAATTCCATTCGATAAACTAAGATAGAGTCAATAGTGTTTCAGCAAAGCGAAATTCATAAAAGAGTGTTTCAGCACACGACAATAAACAAAGCATGGACAGAAATTAGACTAACACACATCTAACTAATGGGTGAATCTTGTGATGAAGGTGGGCCCTCCCTTCTCACAAGATTCCCCTGGAACAGGAAATCTTAGAGACGAATAATCAAGGCAGTCTTATATTCATCTGTTGAAATATCACATTACAAATTGAAAGAATAGAATACGTCCCGCTTCTCTGGAGTTGCTTCAATACAAAAACTTGGATCCCTCGAATGGTGATTTCCTCTGATTTAAAGAGGAAATCCCTTCGATACAATCATTACAATGCATCTCAATCCAATCCTAGATTGGATCGTCTTTCTAAATTAGCATAGGATGTCCTGATTTCACGCAACCGAATGCTGAACGAGGTATTGCTGTTACGGCTGATGTAACAGCTTCCTTTCATCATTGTTGATGCTGTTTCAGCCACGTGAATTGCGCTCTGATTATTGACTGCTGACTGTGGCGGCTTCCTTGTGTTTCAGCATCGTCAGTTCTGGCAGTTCTTCTGTGTTTCAGCATCTGCAACTCTGGACTGTGTGATAGCTCGTGTTTCAACATCTTGCGACCTCAGACTGTGTAGCAGCTCCGTGTCTCAGCATCTGCGACCTCGAACTATGTAGCAGCTCCGTGTTTCAGCATCTGCGAGCTCGAACTGTGTAGCAGCTCCGTGTTTCATCATCGGTTCCGTGTTTCAGCAATAGGCCTTGAATGCTAATCTGCAGTTATGGAAACTTATGCACTTCTAATCAATAGTTAAGTACGAGAGTGATGTAAAATATCATGCAAAACAGATTAAACGTGTAGTAATGAGAAAGGACATTGTATACCTTTGAGATGATCAGACAAAGTCATAGTATAGGTTCAAATATGGATGATCAAGGGTATAATAATGGCAAAAAGTATAGGCAAAAAGGTGCATAGTGTGGTCCTAACAGTATATACCTTTCAGAGTGGAAGTAGAGGAAGTTTTGTGCGATAAGAGAAAATAAATCTAGTCTTTTATTGTGCGGACGTCGGGCGCTATGAGGAATTTAGGCAAGAAAACAGGTCAATGTTGCGATAAATGATAATGGTAGGATCGTCATAGTAGGGAAGCATGACAAAAAATTTGGGCGTGGAGGCAATGCATTGTGACACTAGTGGCGAGCAAGGGAAATCAAATGCAAAAAACAATTTGGTGTGACAAGGAAACACTATGAGGAAGAAAGGGTGACTGCAATAGGAATTGTCACCCGACAGACTAACTCATGGAAAACTCCTACAGGCTTCAAACCATGACTGAAGATGGAGGAGATGTGGAAATATTCACTGAACAGGTTTGCAACATAGTTGATGGAATTCAACTTTCCTGCAGCGAAACAACCTAGGACTTACAAGAAAAATCACAGACAAAGCACAAACTTAGATGGTAAAAGAGAATTATGCAGGGTGTTTGGTATTTATAAGTGTGAAAAGTGTGAAAAGTACATATGATAAGAGCTGCAGAGTATACGTGATATGAGTGATTTGATTTATTAACCTTTCTGACTTCATAATGAGGTGATGATGGTCATTATATCTACTGATGTGACCTTTACTCTAACAACTTGCCTAGACCTCTAGCACATAAATTCACTCTTTCTGACAAGAACCTACCTTTGTGGAAAATACCTTTACAATTCACACATTTTTAATTATGATGCCCCTTCCCGACTCCAAGGGCCAGATCTGCCACTTTCTGACTTCAACCCATTCATTTCTCAATACTTGAACTCACACTCTTAAAAACATGAACCATGACTCATATAAAAAATGACTAACTCTAACTTAAAAAATGATGGTGCTAACAAGTGGATCCAATGGGGATGTTATCCTCTAAGTGAGGTGGAAAAGAAAAATAGACCAGGTGCCTAACCATTAGGGTTTATTTGATTTCCAGACTCTAAAACAATGGAAAATATTCACCTTAGAACTTCATGACATAGTCACAACCAGAATCAACATAAACTTAGGGCCTTCACTCTGGGATTCAATTTTCTACTGACTACTGACTCGAAACGTCTTCTTTGAAAACTTAAAAAACAACTATTTACAATGACATGAAAGAATGAAATGGTTCATACTAAACCAGATAATGTTTAAGGAACCTTCCATTCACAGGTCCCCCGACAGTGAATTCTCCATTAATATTTTGTAGAAAATATGCATTGTTCATGTGATACACGACAATATTGAAAGGCCCCATCCAAAGGTGATCAAACTTTCCATGCTTCCCTTTGTCTTCATTCCTTGCGTCCCACTTAAGAACTAGATCATTTACCTTGAAATCCTCTTGCTGAGTGTTCTTGTCGAAAATATTCTTCATTCTATCTTGGTGAAGATGTGATTCGTTGAAAACTTGTTCCCTTATTTGTTGAGTGTGAACCAATTGGTTTATCTTCCTTCGAGCATCGTTTGGTTCAGTCTCTTTCTCTTGCAACAACCTCCTGATAGAAAATCCTAGTGAGGTGGGGAAAACCGTCTCTGCACCGTATACAATTTGGAAAGGCGATGTCGATATGGGATTTTTGGTAGTGATTCTGTCAGCCCATAGAACATAAATAACCTTCTTGTGTTAGGCCTTCTTGTTGTCCTGTAGGAGTTTTTTAATAATCCTAGTTAAAATTTTGTTGGATGATTCCACCAATCCATTAACCTGTGGGTAGTAAGTTGTATAATATCCCAGGTTTATGTTGTAATCATTACAAAACTTCTCCATCTTATTGGACTTGAATTCCGCTGCATTATCTGTGATGATCTTGACAGGGCACCTGAACCTAGACAAGATATTGGTCTCTAGGAATTGAATGATAATTGTGTCGGTAACTTTCCTTGTGGGGACCACTTCCATCCATTTAGTGAAATAATTCATGGCCATTAGTATAAATTTCTGTTGAGATGAGGATGGAGGATGGATTTATTCAATAAAATCCATATGCTATTGCATAAACGGTGCTTCAACAGAGATAGGATTTAACGACAGAGGTTGTAACTTTATTTTTCCATCGAATATCTAGCATTTGTGGCAACTGGAAACTTTCTTGAATACATCCGCAAAAATACTGGTCCAATAAAATCCTTCCCTCAAGATTTTGTGCATGGTGGTCTTCCAGTAATCATGCACCCTGTAGTACCCTTTGTGGAACTCCTTGATAGCCCGTTCTATGTTTTCTTCCAGCAAACAATTTAGCAAGATCCCTTTGGGATCCTTCTAATACAGAGAGTTATCTAGGATGCAAAACTTAGACTCCTTCAACTTCAAAAACCTGGCCTTGGTTTTTCTCAAACCTGGAGGACCTTGAAAATTCCTCAATACATAAATAATTTCAGTGTACCAAGGAGAATCACTGAATTTTTGAGATACCCGCGAGACTACTTCTTCTTGCACATTCTCCGACAGATCATCAATTAAATTTATCCCCAAAACATCACAGTTCAACTGTGCCATTAATTTGGCAAGCCCTTGACCCTTAATTAGCTATGTAGGTTTGATTTCAAGGTCATATTCCAGCATGACTGCAATCCATTTACCCCTTCTCCCCTTAGGGTCAGGATGAGTTAGGATATCCTTAACATAATCTCTAGGCACATAAGTAATGACGTGAGAATGCAATATATAAGTCCTGAATTCCTTGAGGGCCTTCACTAAGGCATACGCTCATTTTTCCATGATATCATATATTAGTGGGGATTCTTTCAATGTCTTGCTGAAATAGGCTATAGGATTTTCAAAATTCTGCTCATCCTTATGTAACAAAACGCCAGTGATGGTGTGTTCTGAGGCGAAGGAAAATAAGATAAAATCCCTTGTGAAATCTAGGTTGGCTAATACAATATCTTTGGTCAACGCCACTTTTATTTCTTCGAATGAATTCTTGGCTTTGGGGGTCCATTTTGTCTGGTTACCTTTCTTGAGCATACTCGTGATGTGATTTATAATTTTGGCTATATTCGGAATGAACCTCCTTAGAAAATTCACCTTTCCTAGGAAAGACTACACCTCTTTATTTCTCCAATGGGTATTGATCTTCAGAATCCATTCCACCCTTCTAGGGTCTATATTTATGCCATCCTTTGAGATGATGTGTTCCAAATTTTTTTCTTCTTACATCCTGAAATTTTTTTTTTTTGGATTTAATGATATGCCAAACTTTCTGCATTTCTGGAAGACCTTATGGAGATGCTTAGGATGTTGTTCATCAGAATCAAAAAGTATTGTGCTGTCATCTAAGGAAATTACGATAAACTTGTCTTTTTCCTCAACAAATGATATATCCATTGCCCTCTGGAAATTTTCTCCAGTGTTCATGAGCCTGAAAGGCATCTTTGTGTACATGAACGTACCCCATGGTGTCATAAAGGTTGTCTTCTCTTGGTCATCTAGGTGTACCATGATCTGATTATAACCAGAAAAAATATCCAGCATTGACATTTTATGTGATCCAACTACCTTCTACAGGATTTAGTCCATCTTAGGAAGTGATTAGTTGTCTTTGAGAGACACTCTGTTCAGGTTCCAAAAATCCACGCATAACCTTATTTCACTGCTCTTCTTCGTTAGAGGCACAAGGTTGGCCAACCATTTTCAAAATATCAAAGAAACAATAATTTTGGCATCAAATAGTTTCTTTACCTCCTTTTCAATCAGTGACAACAACAAGGGATTGATCTATCTCATATTTTTCTTGAATTTTTTTTAATCTTCCTTGATGGGAATCACATGTTGAATTACTCTAGTGTCATATAATTTCATGTCTTCATAAATCCATGTGAAAACGTCAGGGAAATATTTCATGAGGTTGATATATCTCTGCTTGGTCTCCAAACTGAGTGTCTTTGAAAATATGATTATCTTAGGATTCTCTTGAGTCCCGATTTTGCAATCCTTGATATCTTCATCATTCACAGTGATCCTAGGATTTATGGATACATCATTTTAATCAATTTTGTTTTTCTAATGGAATCAATCCTTTGGGGATGATTTGGTTTTTTAGCTACACTGTATCCCTTCCTACTATCTAGTTTTGAAAGGAGTCATCTTTACTACGCACAGTTGCGCCTTCACGATATTCAAAACAAAAATCGTCATCGATATTCACATTAATGAACTCGTCGTTCATTTGGAGGAACCTCTTCACTTGTTTGTCATCTTCAAACCCTTTCCAATATTTGATGTTATCGGGTACTGCGGGCCTGTGTTTGAATTCAATCTCATACTTCCTGTTGGGAAAATTGGATTTTTAAACACTGAAGCTGAGGTGGAAAGGGAATCTTCAATTTGATTTTTCCCCCTAGGGATCACTGACAGATTATACTCTGAGATCTCTTCGAGGAGGTCCAACATTATATTTCTATATGCTCTTAGTCTAGGGTGCTTGGACTGGTATATACCCTTCACTTGATTTCTGATGAGATCAGAGTCTCCATGCACCACTATCCTCTTAGCACCCAATTCCTTTAAAGTTCTCAAACCCAAAATTAGTGCCTCATACTTGGCCATGTTATTTTTACAATCAAAGGAGAGCTTGTAAGAGCAGAGCTTTGAGCCCACTTTGGGAGGATTTATCCATACACTGTGTCCAACTCCTTTCTTGCTGACAGCTCCATCGAAGCTCATATTCCACATTTTGTTTTTTGTGCGGTTTCTCTGATCTGCGCATTCCTCCATTCAATGCATGACCTTATCCTAAGTAGTCATGACAGTTGTTGTCTCCCCCTTTACAAAACTTATTTCAATGTAAAAATTAGAGGAGAAAATTTCGATGTCAACGAAGTAGATAGGATGATTTTTTGGTTGGGTTTTGCTACTCACCATGTACTTGAGAAGAACCTCTCTATAAAGTCTTATTTCTTGGCTGAAAAAAGGGATGGTAGAATAAGACATGTCCATCTACAAGGTTCCCTTTAATTTTGCAGCCCACGATCTAGATAATAGCATGTCGAATTTTGGGGGAATGTCAGCCACCACCGCATCCATGACTAGATTCTTCGACCGAATTTGAGATAATGACATGACCAAATATTTGATCAAATACAAACATTTTACCTTTCTTGAGTCAAAAGAGAATATATATTTATAAGGTATGCTGACGTCCAAGCCTAACTCATCCATGACCACCTTTGGCATGATATGATGCGTTGCACATGAATCCAACATGGCATTATGCAAAGTCATGTCATGAATTTTGAGACTGATGTAGAAAGGGGTAACATCCTCAGTATCACCAGTTTCTTCTACGTGCGGGCCAAATAAGATGGCAAGGTGGTCGCCCTAGACGTTCAAAGTGTCTGGAGCCTCTTCCATTTTTAACATCTTAATGATATGATCCATATACTATCCCTTCTTGATTATCTCATTAAAAGGAACAAATATTTTGATTTTGGCCATTTCATTCTCAAAATTAAAGGGAGGATGAGATTTATCTATCTCTTTGACTCCCATTTCCTTACTCTCCCCCAACACTTTCTTTAAGGATTCTTCCTTTGAATTTCCTTTCTCCATCACATCCCTTGCTTGATTCTCTTTATTTGGTCGGATTGAGGAATGAGTATTCACCTGAGGTTCCTTTGTGGGATTTTTCCTCGGAGGCTCTGCAGACGTCTTTCTACTCCTGAGGTTGTATTTATTTTGAAACTGCATGATTGCATTGTGATATCCATTCTTGAACTCCTATGTTTCCATAGATAATGTGTCATCAGTATCCAACATAAAACCATCATTCACTTCTATGAATTGATCATGTTCGCCCTTTGTTAAAAAAACTTATATATTTGTATCATTGCAGCAATGCATGTGGTCTTGGATCATGTGATCAAAGTCTTCATTTGCATAGTTGTTTTGGAAAGGAGGTATTATATACTGATCACCTTGATCTCTCTGGTCCCTGTGCCTGATCTACGGGACTGGAGCCCTTCTAAATTTTTGATTTATGGGATGGAAATCATTTTTATCTCTAGTGAAAGACTTGTTCTCTATGGACATCATTTCCATAAGCTTCTTCATAGTCTTCATCATCAAATCAAACTTTTTGTATGATGATCGAGACATAGAGGGTTGCACGTATCCTTGGGGCTTCTTCCCATTTCTTTCAAAATTTTGTTTGATCTTTCCCGACGTCACCAGATTTACTTCGACTTTGATTGTGTCGCTCATCATAGCGCCTAAATTATTATATCTTCTTTCTCTCATAATCAAGGAGAAATCATTGTCAAAGGAATCATCATATAAAATTTGCATATCTCCAAGAGGCGTTTGACTTCTGTGGGGATTGAGTTGTAGACCTTCATGAATCTGGCTGAAAAATCTTGCATCCTTTCCTCTGGTGATCTTTTAATATTTTTATACGGAGTTAGTAATTGCAGAGGATTCTTTTTGTCTTCCCATATGTCAAGAAATGATGTTCCAAATGCTGTGAAATCATGAATGCTCACTGCTTGAAGTGCCTTAAACCACTTCCTGACCTCCCCTAAAACACTCTACATGAACAGTCTCATTTTCGCATCCTCGTGATCATCCTCTTCCAGGTCAACAAAATCATTGAACGAATCCAAGTGTTTTTTGGCAAAGGCGTTTCCTTCGACATCATATAGCTTGATCCTCTGATTATAGTTATGGGGAAAATCATGTAGTTGGGCTGGTAAGGAAAGATGGGTGAATCTAGTAGCCATAACTCTAAGAGGGTTTTGAACTAGCTGGACGGTCTGAGTGGGGATTATAGCAGCTCGCAGGGGTTTAGTTGGTATCGCAGATTGGAAATTCTTCTTGTGAAATATTATTTCATCCATGTATGATTCTGATTTAGACTTGAACATAGTTTGTTTGAACAATATATTGAAGTCAATGTCATCGATGCTTTGTACTTCATCCTTGGGTAAAGATAGGTTTCTGTCCAGGTAATAGAACGAGTCAGGTATCTTCTCCTTCTCTTTGTGCATAAGTTTTTTAGGATCGGAAACAAGCGCTACATGTTCTGGATCAGGGTTGGATATAGTATAAACTTCTTTTGGAGCCAGAATTACTAATTATTACTTCTCTATGCTACTGGTCTCATTTATTGGAGTCGCCAAGGTAAAAAAGGTTTCGGCCAATATAAATGCTTGGCCCAATGTTACCCTTAGGGGTCAAAACTATAGATTTAGTTGTTCTCCCAGGGAAAGTTTTATTCAATTTCATCCCCGACAATGACGCCAAGATGTTAGCACTATGTGAATTTGTTTGGCTGAGAAAAAAAATGAAAGAGGTAACTTGCAGACCAACTTTAAGACCAGAAACTAGCCTTTTTGACCTAGAGAGGCCTCTCTCCGAGACTTAGTATCTAACAGATAATGGCTTTGAATTATCGGCTAGTTTTATTGCATTTGTGAAATGTTTTCGGTTCTGCTAGCAAGGAAATATATAACCTTGGGCCATGGAGTCAAATTCCACAAAGCAAGAAAAATAAATGACTTGGTAATTGAAACTTTGAGAGGATAAAGGCTAAGAAAGAAATGGTCTTTCATTTCAAATATCGTTGTGTGTGGCAAGAGAAAAGGTACATAAAGAAACTCAGAGCACCATTGAAGATGAATTGTAAATTAATTAGAAGAAAACATATGATTTTAAATAGAGAATTCTAAAGCACCACGCGATGAATTATAGACTTATTAATCACTCCAATTTAAATAGAGTAAAGACATGGATATATAGAAAAAATAAGCATATACATAGGAGACATCACAACACATCAGACCACCACCATTAAAATGTTTTCTTCAAAGCCTCAAGTACTTTTCATTATACTTCAATCGGGTTCAAAAATTACATTCAATAGTCTATTGTCTACAATACTTTTCCAACCAACCTGGATTACCTTGAAAATATGCAATATATAGAAAGAGATGCACCCCTTAGGCTGCCATGCTCCAAAATACTACTCCTAGAATTTTGGTTATGGTTATTCCCTGCCAAATGATCTTTTGAATAAGACTTACTAAGAATAGGAACCCAACTACACCCAATCATTTCATAACTCATGTATTTATCATGACCGTTCAGTCATTATCAAGATTCAATCATTAGGAGGTGATGTGTCGATGTTTTCCTTTGAGTGGTCATCCAAATGATCGAACACCCTATTAGAATTTTTCCACCCAATGTAACGGCCTTTGATTGTTGTCGCATGATTACTGGTCATAGTATGCATGTGGGGAGTTGGTATTGTAGGTGAATCCCCCTACAGACAAGTGTATTCCCTCTTGGTCTCTAGACTCCTAAGTCCAAGACAAAAAAGTGCCTAACATGGACACTGACATCATTTTAGATCTAATCAAAATAATATATGAAGGAGAAGAAGAAAGATATGTACCTTGTTAATGGCGTTTGTCCTTGCAAATTCTAGGCTGAGCTTCGATCCTGAGCTCCCTAATAGGTCCTGTAGAAAAAAAAAATATACAATGGAATTCCTACTCTACTGAGATTAGCTCAAATATAGATCCATCTACTGCAGATAAACTCATGTGGAACAAGCATAAGTTTGAAAGAAATAGGCCAAGCATTGAATATTAATGAGAACAAGTAAAAGTACTTACAATCCTTTGATGAAGGTGTAGAATCTTCTATCATTTCTCCTTGTCCAACCCCTTTGCTCAAGTAATCTCCATTGTATTCTGTATGTTGCCTATGAGATCATAGGTTTCATACCTCCAATATTTTTCATGTACCTTTCACCATGAGAAGGCCTCCTTATATAACCTTGGAGAGGTCCAACCACTTGAGATTTCTTTGGGATAAGTTGAGGATTCCTCTCCTTAAGTTGAGGATCTTCCCTAATATCATTCCTTGACCATCTATTCGAATCCAACAACCTTCATAAATTGAGGGATTCTTCCCTGATTTGTCTCAACAAACCCAAAACTTGCTCAGAAACGGGTAGCACTCCCCCAAAAGGGTGCACAGGGTACTCAAACACTCCCCCAAAGAGGCCCAAGGAGCGCTAGCACTCCCTGACAGTGGGTAGGGGAGTGCTCCTCTTTAAAATCCATTTTTTAGTGTTTCTTTCAGTGGCAAAAGGTTTGTACTCCCTGTCAACTGATTTCTCTTCTTCAAAACCAGTCTTTGATGTGTCCTAAGTGTCCTTATGATGTTGTTAGAGGCACAAAATAGGAAAGATGGTAGTACGATATTTGTGACACTTTCAACACTGTGGTCAAGATGTGACACTCGTGGAGAAGATGTGACACTTTCAACAGTTGTAATAATGACACTTGCAACACTATTGAAGTGAGTTATTTTGAGGTGTAACAGATTGCCCCCCAAAGTATGAAGTTAGAAGATGTGATGACTGAAGTACTTTGTAGAATTTTTTGAGCAAGGCTATGGATGTAGAGAGATTGGAAAAAGATGCACACAACCATCAAACAAATATTATGACATGTTTGAAAACCCAAGGCAGGCATACCTATGCTTGAGTGATAAAGACTTTTTAGGTATGCCCGCCATAAAATACACTACAGATCCATAATTATATTGAAAAAATGGTATAGCCATTGCAGATACAATGTGGATATATACTCCTATGACCTAAACTAATCGTAGCCACAAAGAATACACAATGGATCTATGAGATGACAAGACATAGCCATGACCAATACAAAGTGGATCTATGTAACAATATGTGTGTCATAGTTCAAAAGAACTCCTCTACAACCTGGGAAAAGTACATATAAAAGTGAAAAATCAACCCAGGGTCTTCTTACTGATCCTGATGTAGTACGAATATAACCATGTGAATAGATGTCCTGATGTCGAACATGGCAGAAACCACTTGATTACCATTCAATGATGTAAACCATTAACAAGCGTGAGGGAGATCACCATTGATGTTAATGATTCCCAAGGTACTCTAGTACATTACGACGAATGTGAATAGATGAGATGAAGTCGAACATCTATGGAATAATTCTATCAGAGTTCAATTATGTAAACCTACTGTATGACGTGAGGAGGCCTGCCATTGAGGCATGCAGGTCTCAAAGTACTACTAGTTTCTAATTCTAGTTCCTGGATAATGTGATGAAGTCGACAGGAATAGACTCGTCGAAGGAGGGCCTTGATGTATCCCCCATCAATGACATGAAACTGACACAGAGATGTAATTGGTAGATCAAATGAACATGGACTGACATAGGTATTGAAACAAGATATTTGTGATGGATGACTCTCAAGGCAGATACTTCCCTTCAACACTGAGGCACAACAACAGAAACGTGACATGGAACAAAACTTGATGATGCAATGGATTTTTTGAATTTCTTCAGGTGAACCAAAGGATTAAAATAAACTTAGAGGATTGGCTCAGTGCATAGGTTCAGTGGATTGAAATGTGTTCAAATACAAAGTGTCATGTTCAAGGGTGACCGTAAGAGTTACTGGTAGTGTTCTCAAAAACTGTTTGGCTTGGTTCTTTCAATTTTCCCCCATCCAGATAGACGAGTACCTCTTTTTAATTTAACGAGCTTGAGGAGAGTAACACATGCTCAATATGACTCACCTTCAGTAATTTCCTCTTCCTTTGTTTAGCAAACTAGAATAAGTAAGGGTTCGATCCCATATGGGCCCTTCAATGTATGATTGTTTAACGAGTCCATAGAATGTAAACTCGATGTTTTTTCATATTTATAGAGTCTGAAAATAACTTAAAGATGACTCCAATGTTGTCCTTTTTTGTAATGTTAGTCTCACGAGGCCAAAAAATAGATAAATTATCACTCAGAAGATGCCCTTTCAAACCTTTTAACAAGTGGGAAAGGAAGCAAGATCACTCGGAAATCTTTTCATGTTTAGAGATTCTGAAAAGAGCTTAAAGATGACTTCAGGGGGTTCCTTTTTCGTATATCCATGCGGGTCCGAAAAAGAGATAAAATTTTACCCAGTTTCATTCTCATGTATTTATGAGCACGAGAAAGAACAAAGACTAAGCTCGGTATGCCCCTAGCTTGAAATTTAGTGGCTTAACTCCAAAATTATCATCAAAGGCTGGAGACATGCCTTCTAAGCTTCAATTCATTCACTGACTTTGAGGTTGCCACAAATTTCTCTACTAGATGGAGAAGAAGGGTAAGGGTGGATGAAATGAAGGTTCAAGAGAGGTGACTATTTCATTTTTTAATGATATTGACATAGGAAACGAACTATGCTCAGGGCTCCGGGTTCAATCCTCAGATTGTTGTTTCATTTTTTAACGATATTTATACAGAGAGGAAAACTATGCTCAAAGCTTCTGTTTCATTTTTTAACGAGCTTGCCAAAGAGAGGAGAAACTATGCTCATGACCTCTGTTTCATTTTTTAACGAGATTTCCACAGAGAAGAGAAACTATTCTCATGGACTCTCCTTGATCATGGCTTTCAAGAGAATAACACTCTGGAAGGACACCATGTTAAGGGATAAAACTCGGTCATGGCTTCCAAGAGATCTTCACTGGATGGAAGCAAATCACTCTAGAAGGAACACATCTCGAGGGTCATGATAGGGGTAAGGAGATCAGGATCCAATAGCCCTACCGAAGAGATCACCATGTCAACGACCAGATCCAAATCATCGGAAGTCGAAGGCATGGGAGACGATGGAAAATCAACATCAGGAGGGGAGATAGAGTGTATATCTTCTCAAATTTCTTCATGAGGGGGAAGAAAAGAGGATCGATGATGGTTATTATCCCAAGGTATCTCATCAATGCTCAACATTTCCATAAGAGATTCATCAGAAGGAAAAATTGGGGAAATGTAGTCGATCGTGGATGACAAGGAACTTAACCATGATGGCATAGATTAATAGTCAGGTGCCAATAGATGTTGGTCATCTGAAAAGGGAGAACCATATTGGACAACAATGTATGAGGTTTCATCTGAACTAAGTGGCATGGTGTCACCTAGTTCATCGAATTCCAAAGGACTAGGTACAATCCAAGGGTCAAATGATTCCAAAGATTAATAATCCATGGTCGAAATCATATCGACGATGGTGGAAGTGGTGTAGGGAGGGTACCCATAAGGATATAATATTCCATTAAGCCAACACCAACACTTTGATACGTGATCTTGTGATCTCCCAAGAAAGGAATATTGTTGGTAGCAAGAGCGCGAGCATTGGTTGTGCATAAATCCAACTGATCAACAGTGACAATTTTTCCCTGATGAGGAAATTGTACACATCGAAAGACCAATGAGGAAATAATAGTCATAGAATAAAACCAACTTCTTCCAAGTAACAAGTTGTAATCGAGGGGAGCATCGACCACCTTGAAATCAACAATGACAATTTTTCCACCCAATTGGATGGGCAGGGACTGTAAAATCCCATGGGGATGAAAACCTCACCCATCGAATGCACGTAACATTGTTGGATATTTGTTAAGTGTGGGTGATTTTAAACTTTTCCAATAGGATAAAGACATGACACAAGTTGAGGCTCCCTCATCCAAAATAGTTGTGTGGATTTGTTGATTGTGAACAACAACATCAACTTGGAAAGCAAGTTGGTGGGAGAGTCAAGACGTATAATTGTCCAGGTTAAACATGATATGGTTGGATGACTCAGGAACAATAGCGCCAATAGAGGCTAAGAGATTTCTATGTTGACTGGGGCAGTGATATAGAACTTCTAATGCAGACATAACACATGGTTCTTGAGCCAAATCTTCAACAATGTTGTAGTTCTGGGTGGCACATGAACTAGGATTAAAGGTAGATTTATGGATAGTGCTCTTAAGAGGGCATAAGATAGAGTCGAACATAGGTTTCTTAATATGAAGTGGTCCAGACAGAGGATTAACCGATGGAGGACTAACAGAGGACGGTGATGGATCTGGTAAAGTACTAGTACCGTTATTGACTTTCCCTTTGTCGGGGTTAACTGGTGTGTCATATGTCTTAGAGAGAGTGGTCAAATTAATCCCATTAAACATATAAATATGTACACTTGTCGATGCCTCATCATGAGGATGGCTATAACTGCCCCTAGGAGAGGGGGTTTGAGAAACCATGGATTTCTGTTGTGGAAAAGGCTGAGTAAGCATGGTAGGTTGTGAATTTCCTTGGAAACTTTTGGCCACTTCATTGTGATGTGGATAGTCTCAAGTGTAGTGATCGTCACCACAAATGATACATGAGAATTTCAGTTTTCATTGTGGATTATTTTCGGTAGCAGGTGTTTGATTTTTTGGTTTCTCATTATTATTAGTACTTTTTGATTTATTTTTTGTCTTCTTCTTATGTCTAGATTTTTGTGAAGGGGAAGATTGAACTGCATTAACCTCATAGATATGAGTTTTGGGGGAGGTAGAGGAGAGTCTGGTCGATTAGGAAGTAGATTGAGTTTTGATGAAACCGATAACACAGTCTGCATGAGATGAGGATGATGGATTAGATGGATCGGTATTAGCTTGAGCAACATTTGGAAGAAAATCATACAAAGTACCAGATTGTGAATAAACCAAATCTAAGTACTGAGCCCGAGCGATGGTTTCTTCTTTGGTGACAGCACCACCCATAGCGACATCATGAGAAATCGGGGGTAAAAGTGATTTAGTAAACCACTCCACCAATAATATGTCAAGAATGATTACTTTGATCATCTTTCGTCATCATCTCCACTCATGAATATGGTCAGATATATGCATGGAGTGAGTTTGAAGAAGGGAGGTCAAGAGTTCAGTACCTGTCTCATAGAGATTAGGTAGTTGAAAGTGCATGAGGAAAGGCATGGCAAGGGAGTTGAAATCATGAAAAGGAGCACGTGGTAGTTCAATATACCACTTTGTTTCTGAGCCCATAAGTGTTCACTAGAAAAGACACAAACGTATTGAATCATCCATGAGGGAGTTTGATGAACACCACAAATGGAAAGTCATCATATGGTTATTTGGATCTTCTCCATATTTTCCATCAAATTTTGAAATATCAGAAGGAAGATTAGCTGGAATAACTGGCCAAACCGGTGAATGAAAAATAGGATCATTGGTTAACCGAGACAAGTCTGGGCGATCCAGAGTCGTAAGGAAAGGTAGTTGTTGGTTAATTTGTGGATGATACTGGTGTGACATAGGAACAATAGTAGGACCATAAACTAGGTTGGGTGGATAGTTGTAACCAGTAGGTCCTCCTACATATGGTTGTTACTAACTAGGATAAGCAGGATTCAATGATGGCCGAGAAACATTTGCATAACCCGGTGGGTTCTCAGCATTATAAGCTGGGTGATTTTCTTGCCAATAAGGAAGATAAAAATTGTGCCCTTGAGGAGGGTAAGGAGTAGATCCCATAGATAGATACACATTAGGCCCATGGGGAGTATAAGGTTGTTGTCCTTGAGGACTCCAGGTGGTGTTTGGGATGCCACCCAGATAAGGTTGTCTATAATATGGTTCAGAAGGAACAAGATTTGATACTCCTCCTTGTGGGTTATGATATGAGTGCCTCCCAACATGGGGTTGGGTAAATGTGCCTCCAGAAGATACTCACTAGGATTGTGCAGGGTTTCCAACAGATGAAGGTTTCCCCCCTGCCAGAGGTGGATTAACGACCTGGGTATGACTGGCAAAGGGAGGTTTCCGTCCGAGAAGAACATGAAAAGTGGGTTGTCCCCTGGGAGGGGTAGGTCCACTATGAGATGGTGGTCTTCCAGGAGGGAAAGGTCTGCTAGATGGTGGTTTCCCTCTAGTATGATGTATTTGGTTGGCAAGGGTCTGCATTCTCGGGTGAAAAGATGTCCCAGTAAGATCGTGCAAAACATGTGGAGTTGTAGAGTGAAAGTTTGTAAAAGTGGGGGTAGTTCCTTCGGAATGAGTAGAGGTAATGAGTCCAACATTAGGATAGACTTGTGTTGACGCAACAGTAGGGTTAATGACCTGATCGATGGGGTGATTCATAGTTTGACCAGATGGCCCATTTTCAATAGGAGGGTCATGAGGATTAAAGGGTT
>JASDQU010306451.1:37240-50679 GCA_032191745.1 Picea mariana | reverse complement strand
TTCAGCAAAGCGAAATTCATAAAACAGTGTTTCAGCACACGACAATAAACAAAGCATGGACAGAAATTAGACTAACACACATCTAATTAATGGGTGAATCTTGTGATGAAGGTGGGCCCTCCCTTCTCACAAGATTCCCCTAGAATGGGAAAGCTTAGAGACGAATAATCAAGGCAGTCTTATATTCATCTGTTGAAATATCACATTACAAATTGAAAGAATAGAATACGTCCCGCTTCTCTGGAGTCGCTTCAATACAAAAACTTGGATATGTCGAATGGTGATTTCCTCTGATTTTAAAGAGGAAATCCCTTCGATACAATCATTACAATGCATCTCAATCCAATCCTAGATCAGATCTTCTTTCTAAATTAGCATAGGATGTCCTGATTTCATGCAACCGAATGCTGAACGGGGTATTGCTGTTACGGCTGGTGTAACAGCTTCCTTTCATCGTTGTTCATGTTGTTTCAGCCACATGAATTGCGCTCTGACTGTTGACTGCTGACTGTGGCGGCTTCCAATGTTCCAGCATCGTCGGTTCTGGCAGTTCTTCTGTGTTTCAGCATCTGCAACTCTGGACTGTGTGATAGCTTGTGTTTCAGCATCTTGCGACCTCGGACTGTATGGCTGCTCCGTGTTTCAGCATCTGCGATCTCGGACTGTGTAACAGTTCCGTGTTTCAGCATCTGCGACCTCGGACTGTGTAGCAGCTCCGTGTTTCAGCATCGGTTCTGTGTTTCAGCAATAGGCTTTGAATGCAAATCTGCAGTTATGGACACTTATGCACTTCTAATCAATAGTTAAGTACGAGAGTGATGTAAAATATCATGCAAAACAGATTAAACGTGTAGTAATGAGAAAGGACATTGTATACCTTTGAGATGATCAGACAAAGTAATAGTATAGGTTCAAATATGGATGATCAAGGGTATAATAATGGCAAAAAGTATAGGCAAAAAGGTGCATAGTGTGGTCCTAACACCAATCAAATACACTACAGATCCATATCATAAAACTATATAAAGTGTAGCCGCGAGAAATACACAACGGATATACATCTCGAAATCAAAAAGATATGCATGTATAGTATCCATATTTAGAAGCTAATAAGGCCTAATGGCTGGAGATGAGGCCTTCAGATCTCAAGCCTACAACTTCAAAATCTTCACAACTCGGGTAGGAGTGTAAATATGAGTGTACAACTTCACTACCTAGAGGTCTTCAACGACTTGTCAGGAATGGACTAGAGGATCTTAATGATCAGGCTAAAGGCTTCATTGATTTCGAGCAAAGACTTGATTAGACTTTCAGGATGGTCAGGCATGAGGGTAAGAGACAAACTACAGAGAGGCTGACTCAAGCTTGGTAAAAACTTCCCTTGGACAATAGCATGACAAATGATGAGACTGAGGAAGCATGATGTTGACATAAGTTCACAATGCAGGAAGCAACACAAACTATCCATATGTTTGGAAGAATAACCAAATGGAGGAGGAAACATCTCTACGGAGCGAGAATAGCTTCCTAAGGTCACATTAAATCCCAGGGCTTGAAGAATAAATGAAAGGATGTGCTTTGTCCAAGGGTAACTCATTGTGCTGCCAATAAAAAGAAAATACTTTTCCCTTCCCCTTTTTGGGGTATATTTGATTTATTTTTTTTTTCAATAATTTTGGAAAAAGAATAAAAGAATGCTATGTTACAAAGGAGGAACGAGTGTCACAAACATTCTAGTTCTAGGCGCAAGGACAAGACTGATGTTCAGATCAAGGACACTTGGAAAAATCCCTCCCGGGGCCAAAGGTGTCAAGACGCAAAGGCAAAGTTCTACAAGGCTTGCGTATAAGGCATGCTTCAAATGGTTCAATTGAGAGCAACATGGAGTCGGCATTAGGCCAAAGATGTGGGTATGCAAATGCGATTAATAAGACACACAATGGTAGCGTCCTTCGATGTAATTTTAATGAGCCTAGAAAAGGTAAGCTCGGTCGATTTTTCATTTTTAGAGAGTCTAAAAAAAGCATAAAAGGAGACTCTACTGGGGTACGTTTTTCGAGGACAGACTAGTCGGCTCGAAAAAGGGGCAAACTAGCACCGACCAGACATCTTATTCAAAACCATTTTAACGAGTGTGATAAAGACAAGGTCACTCGAAATTTTTTTCATTTTTAAGGAGTCTGAAAAAAGCTTAACTATGGACTCCATCAGGAATGTTCTTCTAAACCATTTTAAAAAGTGTGAAAGAATAAGGTCACTCAACGATCTCTTCAATTTTAGGGAGTCTGAAAAGCACTTAACTATGAACTCCATGGGGATTCCTTTTTCGTAAATTTAGTCCCTCGGGCTCAAAAAAGGGTTAAAATTATACTTGAGAATACTCTTCTAGAGAATCGATGTTCCTAGAGTATACCTTTGTTCGTACAGTTGACCATCCAGACTGAAAAAGGGGTAAACTGTCGCTGGACAGACGTGACTTCAAATTTCAGTTTAGCGAGCGTGAAGGTCAGCAAGATCTCTCGGCAATCTTTTCATGTTTAGAGGGTCTAAAAAGAGCTTAATAGAAGACCCGTTAAGTTTTGGGAGTCTCGAGGGTGAGGTCAAGAGTGATACAAAATAATGCAAATGAGGCTCATACTCGTAATCAGGGAAAACTAGTAAGGACTCCTAAGCCTATAGTCATTAGTGACAGCATGGACACCAAAATGCAACCAGCATCTACCTAGGGCATCCATGTTAAGGTAGGATCTACCGCTAAATTACGACACTCCTAAAGTGGCAATGATGGTTCCGTGTCACAACTTGGTGGAATCGATCCTATGGCAAAGAAGAAAAGACAACAAGATGCAGAAAGTGGAGGTGGAATCCTATCTTAAATGCAATGAGTTGGAAAAAATGGCTTTTACCAAAGGACCTTCAAAATGACCCAAAACTCCAAAACATTTCCCAATACCCAAAGAACACTTCTCATGACAATCCAAAGAAAACTCTTGAACCATACTAAATGATTTTTAGTTTAGAAAAAATGAGAAAAGGGTCCAAAAATTGACAAAAAGAGGCCAAAAACTCTATAAATAGAAGCTAGAAGCTCATTATCACTATTGCTAATTGAGAAATTGACTAAAATCCAAAACTACCCCTTTGTGAAAAGAGTTGATTTTGGGAGCTTCGGTGGACGAAACGACCATCTGCTTGGACCAAGTAAGTACTCACTACCCCCTCTTGCACTTTAATTCTTTCTTTATGCATTTAAGTTCATTTTTTGGGGGGGCGTCAACCTTTAAAAGGTCGGCCCTATGTCCACGCGGGTTGTCTTATGACAGCCCGAGTGTACATGCGGGCTACCTTTTGACAACCCAAGTGTACACACTATTGTGAGCACTACAGCCCGCGTGGACCTCCCATTTAGTGTAAAAAATAAAAATAAAAATAGTTAACCCTCCTGAACTTTGTCTATTTGCAGGATGTATGTTCATTGGAGGGAAAGAGAGCATGAGGATATTGATGTGTTGGTCGATGAGGACTCTGATGCTCTTGTTGCACTATTATAGTGTGGTTTGTTAAAGTTTTTCCATTGTCCTTTCATGCTAGCAAAACCTAGGCTACTGAACGCCTTGGTGGATTATTGGCATCCCGATGCAGAGGACTTTATGCTAGAGGGTTAGTCGCTAGCTCCAATGACAAAGGATATATACGTTTTGATTGGACTCTCAAGGAGAGGGGAACCAGTCAATTTTCATACCTTTCCTTCCGGGCCTCACAACATATCGGAGTTGATTGGACTCCATTGTGAATCTGATACTGACAAAACGAGCTTGCAAGTACCGATAAGCAAGATCTCTAACTTATCACTAAAAGTGATAGTGTTGCTCATTGGGTGGATTATTGGGTCTATGTATTTACATCAGGATTCCCGTGCACATATGAATTGTGCATTTCAGTGCTTAAATGCACAAATATTTGACTGGAGCACCACCTTACTGGATTGTATGAAGAGGAAATTAACAGAGTGTTGAATGCGGAATCAGAGGAACATCAGGTTTGGGATGATTCTTTGTTCTTTATTCTTTGAGAGAGTACCCAGTTTCAGTCCTAGCGAGACTATACGGGGGCACGAGGCCTCTCACCCCGCATTATGCAAATGGGCGGTGTTGTTGCCGCGACAGGGGGGAGGGAGGACCATTGAGGCCTTCGATGACAAGTTCTTTGCTTGGTGGGCATGACAGATTCCGGTCATAGAGGACTACCCCTATGTCGGGATTGACTTCTCTAGAGATCCTGAGATACCGGTACCTCTTGGAGAGCAACGAGGAGAGATGGGTAAGTTTTCTTCATTTTTTTTTTTTTTTAATATATGTAATTTTTATGTTGTTTTTTATATATATCATTTTTTTTATACACCAGAGTATCTAAAAGATCTGTGTTTGTTATGTGTAGATGTGGGGCCAGTGCGACCAATGTACTATGCGAGGAACAGGCGACGTCCTCGACCAGAGGCCACCCCAGTCGCAGTGGTAGATCAACAGCAGGAGGATTACCTCCAGCCGGTGAGGCTGAGAGAGTTTTGAGATGAGTAGAGCGAAACTTTACCTCTCTTACTCGCATAGTCCCCATGGTAGAGATCAAGGATCTGTCATCGTCTATGCAGCCTCATGTAGTGGGGGCACCACGGACATGGTTCCGACTTTTTTGGCATTTGGAAAACGTCATTGACCATTACAATAGGCCCAACAGGCCCCGTCCTTAATTAGGATGGACTTTTCACGTGCTGAGGGCACTACTTGTATATTTTTGAGGGCATAAGCCCCATGACTTGTTACTGGACGTATTTTTAAGGCGCTTGTGCCCACGCATGTACTCTGATATTTTTGATATTATATATGGATTTTTATGTCCTTTTATGTCTTATGGATTACAATTTCTTTAAAAATGTATTTACATGTGCATGTGTGTGTCTTTCTTATATGTGTGTGAGATGTCAATCTAAAATTTGATTAGCTAGAGTATCTGTGACTTGATCTAATCTCCTAGGAACATGAAAAGATGTAATATAATCAAAGTTTCATTCTAAGATACGTACCCAAAGGAACCATCAGTGTAAAGTAGGATCATGAACACGATAGACTCTATTTAACTCAGACACAACCAGCTGAGCATCTAAATAAACCTGGAGGTGAGAGATACCAAGTGACAAAGCATCATGAAGAAACTCAATAACTGCGCTATATTCGGCGACATTGTTTGTGGTGCCACCTAAAAATATACCTCTTGAAGATAGCAACTGGCACTGAGGTGTAAAAATTACCCAAGTTGTGGAGGCAAGCCTCCAAGTGTGTCGGCTAGCGCCATCTGCAAATCCAACAAAGACCTATGATTTACTTGACATCTGCCATAGTGACAAAAGATAACATCAAAAAATGACACGTCCATAAAACCAAGAGAAACCAAAAAGTAATAGTACAAAGACTATACATATGTTACAAAACATTACCCAAGGTGACCTGCCTATGAGTAATACTTCTTGAGGTAGAGCCCATTTCTAGGCTCTACCAAAGCATTTCCCTCAAAATCTACCAGATGATTAGCACCCTTTTTTAGAACCTCTTTTACGATGAAAGGTCCGAACCACATGGGTTTGAACTTGCCTACCCCTAGGGGGTCCTTATCTTGGTCATAGACCAGGACAAGGTCACCTTCTGAGAAAATTCGAGGACGAACGGACCGATCATACTGACACTTGAATTTTTTTTTGTGAGCTTTGTTAGCTAAGGCCACATCATGATGCTACTCATTGAGCTTCTTGAGATATAATAAATGCTCTTCAAGCGGTGAAGTGTCTAGAAATAAATGTACTACCAACTTTAAAGATGGGATCTGGCATTCTATGGGAAGGACTGCTTCCATCCCGTAAACGAGTTGAAAAGGTGAGAAATTGGTTATAGTCTTAACAAATGTTCGGTAGGCCCATAATGCCGAGTATAACATCAAATGCCAATTTGANTGCTACTATGATATAAATGTTCGGTAGGCCCATAATGCCGAGTATAACATCAAATGCCAATTTGACTTGGCTGAATTGATCGTTCATTGTAGGATGGTCTTAAAAGATTTATTGACAGCTTCCACCTGACCATTCGCTTGAGGGTAGTAGGGTGAGGGATGTTCTTGCCTCAAACCAAGATTTGATGTTAAATCGATCATCATTGTGTTCTGAAAGTGACTGCCATGGTCAGTGACAATCTCTCTCGGGACACCGAACTGTGCTATAATCTGGTTAAACAAAAAGAGGGCAGCAGTCTCGCCATCATCTTTAAACGTTGGCATAGCTTCGATCCACTTGGTGAAGTAGTCTACTGCTACTATGATATAAAGGTGCTCCCTTCTAAAGGAGGGTTGCAGGTAGTGTAATCAATCCCCCATTTGGTGAAGGGGCCAACAGTGATGACGGAAAACATGGGAGCGGGATGTGCCCTCATCTTCTGTGAGAAGATTTGACACGAGTGGCACTTCTTGACTGATGTGATACAATCTTTAATTAGTGTCAGCCAGAAGTAACCAGCTCGTAAAATCTTTTGGGTTGTTGCCAACCTAGACAAATGACCGCCACATGCTCCAATATGGCAATTGTTAAGCATGTTTTTTTCTTCTTCATGAGCAAGGCACTGGTGAAGGATGCAATCTACACCTCGCCAATATAGAGTATCTTCGAGTATGAGATAGTTCTTGGCCTAATGGCGTATACGACAATGCTCATCACAAGAAGCTGAGGCGGGGCACTTCAAAGTCTTGAGATAGACAAGTATATCTCCATACTAGGGGTCCGAAGATACTATCAAAAACATGTCTCCTTGAATAGGCAACTCTTTGGGCATAATATCACCTGACTCGACCGGAAGTTTCGAGATGAGTTCCGCAAAGACCAGTGACTTTTTGGATTTCACCGAAACAAAATCTAAGTCAAATTCTTGGAGGAAAACTATCCATCTACTGATATTTCCTTCGATTACCCATCGTGTCAACACGTATTAAAATGGATTCACAACGACAATGACGGTGGTCTTGTGAAACAAAATATAATGACAAAACTGTTGAACAACATGGACCATTACCAACGCAAGTTTTTTGATGTGAGAATAATTGAGTTACGGTCCAACCAGGCCTTGGCTCAGGTAATAAATCACATATTCTGAGAGAAAATCATTCTCATGAACTAAGACCATGTTGATGGTCGACTCTGCGGAAGCCAAGTACAATAATAAATCTTTGTTATAATTGGGTGGTCGAAGCAGAGGGGCATATGTGAGGGCACGTTTCAACACATTAAACGAGCGTTGATCAAATTCCTCCCAATGAAAAGGGACGTCCTTCTTGAGTAAACGCATAAATCCCTTTGTGATCTCGACATAGTTTTCTATGAACCATCGTAAGAAGTTTGATTTTCCCTACAAACTCTGAAGTTGAAGAATTGTACATGAGGGAGGCAACTAAAATATTTCCTCCACCTTGAGAGGATCGACCATGATCCCTGTTGTTGAAACTATGAAACCTAGCAAATGGCCTAACATCACGCAAAAACTGCATTTATTGGGATTCAAGCGAATCCAGAAGTAGAGACATCACTCAAATATAAGTTGGAGGTGTGTGGGATGATCAGTTCTCTTATGAGATTGTGATGCTAAATCATCTAGGTAGGCCTCAATGATATGTTTGAGAATGTGGAAATAAAAATACATGGCTCGCTGAAAGGTAGCTCTATCATTGTTTAGACCAAAAGGCATCTTACGATACGCGAACATACCCCATGGAAAAATGAATGTTGTTTTGTGTTGGTATTCGGGTTTGATTTGTATCTGATTATATCCCGAAAAACCATCCATGAAAGAAAAGGCCTCGCAACCTACACAGTCATCGACTATCTAGTCAATAAATGGTGTGGGGACATTCTCTTTTGGACGAGCTTTGATCAAATCATGGAAGTCCATACATGCACAAATCGTACCCTATTTTTTGTTACCGACACAGGGTTTGACACCCATTGGGTCAAATGGACAGGCTAGATAAAATCTGCCTTGAGAAAATTCTCTACTTCAACCTTAATAGTTTTTGCTTTATTAGAATTAACCAAATGAAGATTCTGCCGAACCGGCTTGGCATTAGGATAAGTCATGATTTCATGTTCAACAATTTTTGGATCGATGCCTGGCATTTCCTCATAAGACCAAGCAAAAACGTCGTGGAATTCCTTAAATAAATCCGTGTAGATTCAAATCTCTTCGGGGGAGCAATCAGCTCCGACAAAAACATTCTCCACAATGCCAAGGGTTCTGGAGATGTTTATAGGTATAGTTTCGGCAATGGGTGCCATATTACCCTCGGCATAAACAACATGTGTAGCCAAAGGATTGATAGAACAAGACCTATCTCCAATCATAGTCAAGGTGAATTCCCTTGCTTCAATTCTTCTTAACTCCGGGAGGAAGTAAGATCTGTGATGGAGATCGTCCCAGGGTTTGTCCGGACTAGTCATTACTTCAATGATTGCTTCTTCTAAGGGCAAGACTAAGTCTAAAGAATTTGTATCAGCGAGGGAACCTTGAGCCCAAATAGGCTCTAGAATCAGATCTAACTCTTGTACGGGAGTCAGATCGGGGTCGGCAGAAGCTTGCTGGGCTAAAGAGTACGCAACTTCTATCATGGACAAGGGCATAGGCATACCATGGTGCCCTATCCCTTCCATCATGGTCGATGGGGAAGGAAGAATCCATGGATCGTTGAAGTAAGTTGTGTGAAACAATGAAAGTTGGAAAATCTCTACCATATGGTGGTCAGATAGGAACTTAACATCGCCTTAAGGAGGTGGGTAATTGAAAGTACCCATCAAAGGTGGGCACAAACCAACCCCTATGTTGAAGATGTTGGGTTCAGGGTTATCAATCATTGGGACCACGGATGCCCCCAATGAAGGGTCAGGACGGGAGAAAGACAATTGATCAATGGTCACTATCTGGCCCTTGTTTGGAAACAACAAGACCCAGAAAACTATAGCGACTATTGCTTGCATAGAATAGGTCCAACTCCTCCCTAACAAGAGATTATAGTTGAGAGATGCATCGACCACTTCAACCTCGCCACACACGGTTTTCCCTTCTAACTGCATGGGAAAAGAGGGGATAATTCCATGTGGTCGGAACGAATGAGCGTCGAAAGCGGTAATAAGAGTAGGTGACAGAGACAAAATGGGTTGGCCAATGGCCTTCCAACATGCCAAAGACATTACACATGTTGAAGCACCCTCATCAACCACCATGCGGAAAATGTTCCAATTAAAATTTTTCATGGTGTAAGCCACGACTATCTGGAATGCTACAAGGTAAGGGAGACAAGGTTTCAAGTCAGTTGTATCAAGCATGTTCGTACCTGGATTACTAGTCTTGGTGGATCCTAAAGTGGCTAACATAGCCTTTCTCTTGGAAGGGTAGCTTTGGAGGAATTCCAAAGCAGACATCACAAAAGGGGTTTGAGACAAATCCTCCACCACAAAGTAGTTCTGGGCAGCGCTTGCATTTGTGTTGTGAGAAGCTTTCTTAAACGCACATTTTGGGATGCATGTAATGGTTTTTCCTAACGTCTTCTATATCTGGAGAGGAAGAGATGAGGTTTCATCTTCTTTACCTTTCTTAGAGGTGCTTGGCTTGCTGTAATCATTTTCTCTAGTCGATATATAGGCATCACCTTTCATCATATACACATTCATGGATGCTGGATTGTTTGAAGACGGAGTGGGTCCTTGGTTTCCCCCTTCCGCACTTGTAGAGGCTTGAGTTAGATTTTGGCCATGTTGAAATGGGTTTGTTAACACAACAAGTTGTTGTTGTGAAAATAAATTTTGGGCCTCTGCAAGTCGAGGGCACTGGTGAGTCGAGTGGTCTTTCACGCATAGATTACACGGATACTTTGACATCCTTTTTTCGATGTTGCCCCTACCAGCATTATTAGTGGGTTTCTTATCCCCCTTACCCTTATTACATTGTTTCTTCTTTCCATCAAGTTTTTGGGTGGCCTTCGGATTTATCGATTGTACATTGTGTACATATGACGTTTGGGTAGGGGGAGTAGCCAGAATAGTAGTCTGGTTGGCCGTTGTATGCTAGATAGACAATTGTTGCAATTGTTTTGTCAGTTGTTTAGCGAGATTTGTTTGTGCTGAACCAACAATACCATCGGCATGTGGTCCAACTCTCAGTCTAGTTTTATCAAGTATTGATCATGGCACATCTGGCAAGATCTTGTATAGTAGACTAGACTGAGAATAGATTATCTCAAGCTGTTGAGCTCTCATGATTGAAGCTTCTTCAGAAAACACTCCCGACATTGCGACGTCTTTGGATAACTGTGGGACCAAAGACTTAAGGAACCACTCTAGCAGGAATGCTGGTGGGACTGGCAGCTTAATCAAACTCTTTCAACATATCCATTCTTGGATGTGATCAAAGATATGGTCTACTTTTTTCTGTTCGAAATTGGCCAACAATTTTGTGCCAACACCGTATCTCACTGGTAATTGGAAATGGTTTAGGAAAGCCATTGTCAATTCGTCGAAGGAAGAGTATCTTGAGCGGTCGAGCTCAATGTACCATTTCCTAGCACTCCCAATGAGAGTACGTTGAAACAATCGCAACTGTACGGAGTCATCTTTAAACGAATTAGACGAGCACTAAAGGTGAAAAGCAGTCACATGATCTCCTGGATATTCGTTAGGCTTGGCTTCGAACTTTGGTAAGTTTGAAGGCAACTTCGTTGGCATAGGGGGCCAATGCGGATCATGACAAATAGGGTCGTTCAACAACCTTGTTAAGTTTGGCAAATGCAAGGTTGCTAGGAAAGGTAGTTTGGGTTGTTGGTGATAACCATGGAAAAAGGGGCCTGGAGTTTGAATGGCACCAAGTTGCCAGGAAAATTTGGGTTGTTGGCCTAGGTTCTAGTAAAAACCATGGCCATGACCAATGTATGGATTCTTCATTTGAGGAGACATCATCAACTGATTCTCAAAATAGGACATAGATGGTTGGGCGTGCATTAAATTCAGAGGACTTTGGGAAGGTTTGCCCCATGTCGATCCCATGGGCATGGGTACTGCACCTTGCCCGAGGTTCCATTGGTTGTGAAAAGAGTTTCCCTCGATTGGCATTCTTGGTGAGGGAACTGATCCCTACCAAGAATTCCAAGGTCCTAATGCGGAAGAAGTTCTTGGGTTTGCCCCCTGTGCAAGAATAGTACCCTGCATAGGATTAGGTTGTCCATAACCAAGGTTTCACCCAGTCAGGAAAGTAGATGACGAGAAAGTATTGTTACCAAGTGCACCGAACAAAGAAAATGGTGTCAAACCTACCGACATATTATGAGAAGGTGGTCCTTGACTCCCTGCTCCAAATGAACTATGGTGTGCGTTCAGCCCAGTGGATTGTTGGTGGGCACCACTAAGCAAAGGGGATGAAGGAGGTATATGACCTCCTCCGTAAGGAAAAGCGTTAAAGGGAGTTGAAGTGCCCCCCATGGGTCCTTGCAGAGGACCGTTAGAGATCCCTGTCCCCAGACCTAAAGTCTGTAAAGTGGAGTAGGAAAGTATAGGACTTGTACTTGAGCTAGGCATCCCATATGAGAACAGAGGGTCTGTTGCACTCTGTGTGAAAGGAGTAGTGGTTGCCACCAAAGACAGGATCAGACCATTGCTCGAGGTAGAGGTAGTCAATTCCATGGTGGATAGAATCGACGACGATGGGTTAGGAGGTGGAACACCCCTTGTGGTGACAGTCATAGTGGGAATAGGAGAATTCCCAGAAGAAGTGGTAGCGTTTGTTTCCATTGTTGCGTCTGACACTGTCTGACACTCGTAAGGATAAATATGTATGATGATGGGCATTGAAATATCAGTGGTTGGAGTTTTGAATGGACCAAAAGATTCCACTCCAAGGTCTGAAATGGTTAGTTCCTCCGGATGTTGGTCGGGCACAGTTTCCTGTGACCCGGTTTCTTTAAAAGACCCTTGTTGGTCTAGCTTTCGCCTTAGCGGTGGCGGGGGTGGCTCCAGTGTAACCAGTGGCAGGAAAAGAATCCTTTGTGACCGATGGAGCTCATGATCCTCCACTTTGTAAGAATATCAAAGACACACTAGGGATTTCTATTCGTTCAAAAGAATCACACACTAGAAAAAGTCCCTACGAGATAAAACAAGCACTTATTAAACTAGTTGGAAGAATAGTTACAACAACCAACACTAGAGAAACTTACTAGCGCAAGTGAAACTCGAATACGGAAGCACCCTCTGGGTATACTCTATAAAGTGTGGCCTGATGTTTGTCCTAGGTACCACGGTCTACCCCCGCAGTCACCTGTGTAAGTCCCTAAAATAATGGCAACTAGGTTGCCAGCACGTGAACAGTCACCAGGCGGGTACATTCAATAGTCGGGTGGACCGTAATGAGAAGGGTATCAAGCCCAAAATCTATCAAGAGTATCAAAAGCAAGTGGTCTGGAAGACAACTGAGGACCTCGAATGGATTCGAGACCCACGAATCTTAGCAGCAAATGAAATCGATGGAATCCCAAAACAAGCCCTCTATATGTGTTTCCCACTACGCTTGGTCTGACTTTGGACGGGTTATCTCCGCTACCTTTATGCATGCGACCTTGTGTTTAGCCCCTATGTTAGAGGGGGGTCCCGGATAACTTTCATGATACTAGACTTTTAACACTCCCTAGCACAGACTCTTATGTATGTTTTGTAGCCTTGAAGAGTTTCCTCTCCAACCTAAATCAAGGCTCTAGCCTAGACTAGTTAATGGACCCTACAAACATAAAGTCTAGTTGATTTTAATTAATCGTTAATTTTTATGGCTTGTCTTAAGTCAAAGTTTATGGAAGTGAAACTAGTGATGTTTTAAAAGACGAAAGAAAAGATACATAGCAAGCTGGAAACAAAATAACTTATTCTTGACAAAAAATTTAATTAACTTTTCAAACTAAAATTTTTTCTAAGATCTTTGAGTAGCAAACTCGAAATAGGATTTTTCTCGACTACGAGCTACTTATTTTCCTAAGTAAACAACCAAGAACTTATGAAAGCAAAACTTTTCCTGGTTATTAATGCAAACCAACAACTACTTGACCAAACCAAGAAATAGGATAGTTTTTTTTTTATTTAATGCTCACAAAGTAAAAAGGAAAAATGACAACAAGTAAAGACCAAGAAAACTTCTGGCCTAAGCGCAGATCGCAAAGAGTTACCAACGATAACACATAAATTGATTAAAGAAGACTCTCACACTTGTCTAAAAACCCTATGAAAGAAAAAAAATTTGAGGAAATTTTTTTAATAAAAAAGGAATCTATTACTGTAATCAGACCTAAGTTGTCAACTGCTATGAAAAAGACCAAGATTA
>JASDQU010306451.1:3651-34798 GCA_032191745.1 Picea mariana | reverse complement strand
AAGTGGGGGTAGTTCCTTCGGAATGAGTAGAGGTAATGAGTCCAACATTAGGATAGACTTGTGTTGACGCAACAGTAGGGTTAATGACCTGATCGATGGGGTGATTCATAGTTTGACCAGATGGCCCATTTTCAATAGGAGGGTCATGAGGATTAAAGGGTTGTCGAAAGGATTCAAAATGATCATAGAGATTGCGTCCCGATGAAGTCCTCCATACAAAATGAGAAGGTGTGGGATTTGTATCTACTATAGTGGTAGGATGAACAAGATTTTTATACTCATCACCAAAGGTTGGTTCTGTGGATCCCATATATGTTTCGGTAAAAGCTCTCGCAGGTAACTATGGGACCTCTTCATCTATGATGTTCCCAAGGGATTCTAAACAAAGAAAAAGTGGTTTGAGAGGAATTTTTGACACAGATGTTGTGTGAGGAGTGGGATTCTCAATCGTAACCAAAGCTCCTTCTAAATTGTCTAACGGAGGAGCAACACCACTCCCAACGTTAGATTGATTTTCTACCTCTCCACGATAGTTGTCTTCTGGAGGGTTAGGAGGTAAGGGTTGGTAGCCTTGCATAGGTAGACCTTGCATCCTACATGCTCGATGAAGATATTTATCATCTACATGCTCAATTTTGGATAATAACAGTACACGCTGAAAAATCTAGGGCCAACTAACAAAAAGAAACAACATACGCTAATAAAATCTAGGAATCAAAACCAAGCAAACAAAACTTCTCTCGATGATCGTACTAGTTGGTGATGAAATAAAATGTCGTGTGATCAAGTCAATAAGGGGCTAGGATATGGTGGAACAGTTATAATGGTGACTTGCTTAATGGACTTTCACCTTGGTGCAAGCTTCCATGCAATAATTGTGGATTTACCCTCCAAGGAGCCCGAGTGAGTTTGACCAATGTCTGTTCCAAGTACAGTGAGACTTCCCTTCACCGTCACCTCATGTAAGTACCTAAGGATTATGGCAACTAAGGACACCAACTCCCAGTCAGCCCCTGGGCGGGTACAGTCGACAGTCTGATCTGAACGTATGGGTAGGATAATAAGTTCGAAATCAACTCGAGAGGATCCCACACATAATCATGGGTATACCCTCAAGTTACCCCTAATATATGGTCCGACCACTACAAATAGTTGAACCACAGAGGGATAATCTTTATAACTCACCCGAATGTGACCTCGTGTGTAACCCCTGTGTGAGAGGGGGATCCTAGAAAGCCTATATGACAATTGGATTTGACTCTCCCTATCTCAGGATGCTAATGTTTGTTTTGAAAACTTTGAATATTTGTACTCACAGCCTAATCCAAAGTGCTAATCCTAGTCTAGTGTTGGTGGAAGATCCTAAAAAAAAATGTTCTAGATAATTTTTAATTAGCGTTCATTTTGCAGTTGTTCTTTACTCAAAAGGTGTATGACAATGAAACTGATGGTATGATGACTCAATTCCAAAAAAATGCACAAGAAGATGATAAACAATCTTGTCTTTCAATGAATGTCTATGTAAGGGAAAGAGATAAAGTTCTTTTCACTATCAAACACTAAGATGCAACATCCTCATACAATTATTTCTCAATGAAATCTAATGTAATACTAAAAATTTCATAAATGCCTTCTAATATCAAAACCAATCACTAAAATATGTCCTTTTTCTTATATGTGAATGATAATTAGATGTAAGACTTCTAATGTTAATGAAACTTTAGGATTAAACAATTATAAGAAAACCTCACATAAACAAAAATACACTCTCATCGTGAATAAACAAGAAGGACAAAAATAACTAAATTTGCAAAAAAGAACCAAAAGACCTCAAACAAAAGAGAAATGATGGAAAACTGACCTCAAATATCAAATGAAAAGGTTCACATACCTTTGGATTTCCTCACAAAATCTTCCACTTAGTTAGATAAAGGAGAAGAAAAACAACAAGTTAACTCTAGGTCAGCAAAGACAAAGAGTGACTTCAAGGCAAGGAAAGAAAATGTCAAAATCCCAAACAAAAGAGGATGAATTCTTATAAATAAGGTGTTGAAAGCCAATGAAAAATATGGACTAAGAGTATGAGACCCTGAGCAAATGAAAAAGGAAAAAAATGAACTCAGAAACTGAAAAACCTAGAGGATTTTCCACTGAAAATGGGGTAGCGCTCTGGTGTAAGGGGCACCAGAGTATTCCAACACTCTGTGTAAGACCACCAGGGAGTGTTGGCACTCTGATAATAAGGGCAGGGGAGCGATCTGCTTCAAAAGCTCAGAAAAATGCCCAAAAACTCAAAAAATCAAGGAAATCCAGTCAATCAGGGTGATCATGATGAAAGAAAGAGGCAATCAAACAAATCTAAGAATCAAACAAACAATATGGAGAGGGTCAAATGAGTGGTAAAAGGGCCAATAAAATATCTAGGAATGGAAACAAAAATCATAGCTCCTCCCCAGTGGAGTCACCAATTTCTGTTGTAGGTGAATCCCCCTGCAGACAAGTGGATTCCCTCTTGGTCTCTAGACTCCTAAGGCCAAGACAAAAAAGTGCTTAGCATGGAATCTGAAATCCTTTTAGATATAATCAAGATAATATACGAAGGAGAAGAAGAAAGATATGTACCTTGTTAATGGCATTTGTCCTTGCAAAGTCTAGGCTTAGCTTCGATCCTGAGCTCCCTGATAGGTCCTGTAGAACAAACAAAGATACAATGGACTTCCTACTCTACTGAGATTAGCTCAAATATAGATCCATCTATTTTAGAAAAGCTCATGTGTAACAAGCATACGTTTGAAAGAAACAGGCCAAGCATTGATTATTAATGAGAACAAGTAAAATTACTTACAATCCTTTGATGAAGGTGCAACAACTTCTTCCAGTTCTCCTTATCCAACCCCTTTTCTCAAGTAATCTCCACTATATTATGTATGTTTCCTATGATATCATAGGTTTCATACCTCCAATATTTTTCATGTACCTTTCACCATGAGAAGGCCTCCTTATATAACCTTGGAGAGGTCCAACCACTTGAGAGATCTTTGGGATAAGTTGAGGATTCCTCTCCTTCAGTTGAGGATCTTCCCTAAGATATCATGCCTTGACCATCTATTCGAATCCAACCAACTTCATAAATTGAGGGATTCTTCCCTTATTTATCTCAACAAACCCAAAAATTACTCAGAAAAGGGTAGCGCTCCCCCAAAATGGTGCACATGGCACTCAAACACTCCCTCAAAGAGGCCCAGGGAGCACTAGCACTCCCTGACAGTGGGTAGGGGAGTGATCCTCTCCAAAATCCATTTTTTAGTGGTTCTTTCAGTCGAAAAAGGTTTGTACTCCATGTCAACTAATTTCTCTTCTTCAAAACTAGTCTTTGAGGTGTCTTAAGTGTCCTTGTGATGTCGTTAGAGGCATGACATAGGCAAGATGGCAGTATGATGTTTGTGACACTTTCAATACTTATGGTCAATATGCAACACTTGCGGACAAGATGTGACACTTTCAACAAATGTAATGACGACACTTGTGTATGATTGTGGGCTATCATTCGTGTTTTACATATGGCATCGATGGTTGAGGGACTACGCATCTCCTCCAAAATGGTTATGCGTTCCACCTACACTTTCCTTCTCAACGGGTGGGTTTACAACATCTGCGTGATGTATATCCACTATGAGGGTACCCATCATATTCTTTGCTTCCTGGCATGAAACAGGACATGAGAGGAGATAAATTTTGTGCCACGTTCAAAAAGAAAAAAATGGAGTCGGGTCAATTATGTTTCTTGACTCGCCTGCAATATTAATACTCTAAGCATTTTCCTAAGAGACTAGTTCCTTCTTTTCATATTCTTCACCTATCTTCGTAAGACCTCGATCCCCTTTAACTTCATTTTATCACTGGAAAGAGCCACATGGATATTTTTCATGGCCATTCCACATTGCTTGAAGTTCTTCGTGATTCTCTCATCTGAAATCCTCTATTCCTCGTGCAACTGAATGATCATGTATTGCGCTTCTCTGAGTTGTTTCTTAAGCCAATTCTCATTCCCTACTCAGCTCCACGACATTGTTGTTTCGGCAATTGTTTTTTCTAACTTCTTTCTCAATTATTTGTTCTCCTGGTACAACTCGAAAATAGTGATCTACGCTTTCTTCAACTATTTTGATGGCTCCTGAACCTCCATTCTTTCATTTCCTAGCCTTCTCTATATTTCATTGATTTCCTGGCTTGAACCCTTGACAGGTTCTAGCCGAACAATGCGCATGAGTAACTTCTCAGCAACGGATTGGGTGCACAGTTTGTTTGGAGCTTGGGTATCCTCAGGCTTCTTGATCAACCTCAACCTGCCTTTTTTTCGGGGTACTGATTTTTGGGATGTTGGGCCTTCTACTATCATTCCTTTTCCTGCAACCTCCTCTATTCTTTCCCTAATGATGTGAGATGTTGTTTCCCCCCTGGGTAGAGGGGGGTTTCCTTTGGGGTCCCTTGGGATGTCAGCTGAAAACATAAACAAGTCACAGTCCTTGTCCAACCGTCTCAATTCCTTGACTACCAACAACTTCATTAATGAGATATGGGATAAGTTTTTCTTCGTCTGGTCCACTTCGGCATGGACATTGTCCTCCATTCCTCCTAGACTTTGGTGTAAGAGGAAAGGTAAGTTCAAATGCCTCTTCCCTATGAAATGCATCATCATCCTAATGTGATGGGTATATTCTGTCAGACCTTCTTTCATAGGTGAAATAACTTCTAATCACGTTTAGGAGTTTCTGGAAAGGCTCCCATAGACATTGACTCAGAACACCTGTGCCGATTTTCCCGTTCATGCAGTTTGGTTTGATGAATTATTCATAGCATAATATGTCTAAATGCATGCCCTTATACCACCTTTCACCATGTTGAGGGATATCTGTCACGGCTAACAGCGTTTCCTCCGTCACCCGGAATGTGATTCTTGCAATGACCGTGCAAAACCCATTAAATCTAAGAAGGAACTGTTCATCCAGATTTGCATTGTATCCTCGGATATTCTCCCAATAGTGGATACATCCAACTTATTCTAAATATGCCCTAACATTTGCATATTCGTTGATTAACGCCAAGTCCTGAGGTTCGAGCCTTACAACTCTGCCACTTCACACCTTCTTCCTTGTGTCTTGGGATGTTGTCATGATGCAAACGTGTATTTGTTTTGTGTGCACGATAATGAAATATGACACCCTCTACACATAGAAAATGGAGGATGGTATGCCTTGCAAAGTCCTGTCAGAGTGGAAGTGGCAGAGGTTTTGCGAGACAAGAAAAAATAACTCTATAATTTTACTGCACGAATGCCATGAGCTATGAATACTTTATGCGCATAAACCAGTCGATTCTACGATAAATGATAATGGTAGGTTCGTCATAGTGGGGAAGAATGACACAAAATTCAAGAATGGAGGCAATGTGCTATGAAACTAGTGGTGATCCATGGAAATTAGACATGGAAAAAAAATTTGCGTCACAAGGAAACACTTTGAGGAAGAAAGGGTGACTACAAGAGGAATTGTCACCCGATAGACTAGCTCGTGGAAAAATCCAATAGACTTCAAACCATGACTGAAGACAGAGGAGATTTGAAAATATTTATTGAACGTGTTTAGAACATAGTTTATGGAAATCGACTTTCTCGTAGCAAAACGACCCAGGACTTGCAAGAAAAATCACAAAAAAACCAGAAACTCATATGGTAAAAGAAAATCATGCAGGGTGACTGGTATTTATAATTGAATGAGAGAGGGATGGAATCATGACAGAGGTCTTTGAATCCATGGTGATGAGAAGTGTTGAAGTAGGCTAAATATTTGTGCATCACACTTGCACGATGGGTACACTTCCAAGTGTGTAAAGTACAAATGATAAGAGCTGTAGAGTATACGTGATATGAGCATCGTGATTTCTTAACCTTTATGAATTCATAATGAGGTGATGATGTTCATTATATCTTTCGACATGACCTTTACTCTAACAACTTTCCTTTACCTCTAGCACGTAAATTCCCTCTTTCTGATAGGACCCAACCTTTGTGTAAAAGACCTTTACAATTTGCACATGTTTAATTATGAAACCCCTTCCCAACTCCAACGGCCAGATCTGCCACTTGCTAACTTCGACCCATTCGTTGCTCAGTACCTGACCTCACATGCTTCAACACATGAAACATGACTCATCTAAAAAATGACTAACTCTAATTGAAAAAATGGTAGAGATAACAAATTCCATGAAAGAGAACACCGATATCAAATATAAAAAAGTATGGATAAGAAAATAGGAAGAATAGGTGAACATAGACCAGGTCCCAGAGATCACAATATTGGAAATAAAACGAGATGAAGACAAATCTACAAAGAAAAAGGAAGATGTAAAATACATAAAAGTTTTGGAAAGAAATGAAATAAAAGAAGGACATGTAAATAAGGAACAGGTTCAAGATATTGTACCTTTAGGTATTGTAGCGAAAGATGAATCCACAGACAAAAAAAAGGAAGTCATAGTTTAGAGAGATGATGAATCTACCAATGAAGATGATGATGACTCTGTATCAAATCAGGAATTGTTCTGATCCATCTATCTTAGAGAGTCCCAGGTAATATGAATATTTGATAGGGGGAGTCTATGCGATAGCTGAGATAGACCAGAGAAACATTCTTTGAGCATATTGCAGAGTTTGAGTAGATAGATCTAGAGTAGTCAGATAGCAGAAGTACAGTATGATAGATTAAAAATTTGTAGTTTTGAAGACATCATGATAGTATAATGATAGATGGGTCAGCATTATGGACATTTATGTAGTAGAGTCTTGGACAATATGGACATATATGGATTTGTAAGAACACTTAGCAGGTTTGGAAAGATATATGACAGTGAACTAGAGCATGGATTCATAGATTGGTTCAGAGAGTGGTTCAGAGACAAAGGAACATTATCATAATGCATGATAATTACACGTGAATATTTGAATTCTTATTCTTGAATTATTTTCATATATGTCAGTTGATTACATAATAAATCACCAATGGACAATAAATCCAAAAGGAAACAGGTACAGGAATACTTATATTTTTTCTACACAACAACTTGCAGAGAAATCAAGAGAGAGAAACATAACCAAAAATATAGGCATAAATATCATTCAGATAAGTTGTCATACATATAGGTAAGAATAGAGGTATGATTCCATGGGAAGAGATTCATAAAATGCAGAATAGAGAGCTTAGAGGCATGTTTCTAGGGGGAGCGATTATCACAAGGGAAGAATGAGCGATATGACTTCAGTGTTGCATAAGAGTGATACCCTTTGTAAAATGGGGAGAAATTATTCATATGAAGGGAGAGAGATTAATCAGAGGCTTAGAAACAAAAAGAAATATCAAAGGCATGTAGACAGGAGGAGCAACCCCAAGGTGAGTTCAGTCAGGGGGAGAAGCCTCAAAGGGAGATACCCTTTTCCATTGATGTCAAAGGGGGAGAAATAGAAACATTGATGAAGAGTATAAGCATGAATGTTATCATGACTATGTTTTTCCATCAATGCTAGTGTTTCCATCAATGCCAAAGGATGAGATTGTCAGACAATTAACTTAGGTTGATGGACATTTGGTCTATATTGCTGGTTTTCATTGATGTCAACCCTTGGAGAGTGATATTGTAGATTGATTTAAACCATTAGAGATTGATGTCAACCCTTGGAGAAGTCTAGTAGCGAATTATGGTAGCACAAATGCATGGGTAAGGGATCTGAGTCTATTTGAGGTATTAATGCATGAATATTAGTGAATTTACAGGTAATACTATTCTATATGGATAGCGTATGTCATTCCATTTCCGGTGATATGTGGAATGTCACATAACTCCTCACGGTTAGATATTTATAGCCATATGAAGGTGGAGAACCCTCATGAGTTATCTAGAATATCCTAAAAGGTCAAAGAAGTCAAATTATTCTATAATCTTCTAGAATAAATAGACTAGTCAAAGAGGTTAGTCATGGGTTAAAGTGGTTGCAACAAGAAAACAATTAAAAATAAATTAGTTGCAACTAGAATTGGAGAGTTTACTATTTGTGGATAAAGTGGTTAAGTGGACAATGTGGTTAAGTAGATAAGTGGACAAATTTGGTTAATTGGACAAACTGGCTAAGTGAAAAAAGTTGGTTAAGTGGACAAATTGGTTAAGTGGATAAAGTGGCTAAGTGGACAAAGTGGTTAAGTGGATACTTCTAGAGGAAGCTACTTGGAGAGTATAAATAAGAGAGAAAGGGTCTCTCATTAGTATCCATTGAGCATATTGAATATCTATAAGTGACTGAGGTAACCAAAGGATATATAAGGATAATTTCATAGGGAAGGTGAAGTAAAGAAGGTCAAAATTCAAGGGAGGATAAAGTATTTTGATGATGCTTTCCAAGGTATGTTATTTACAGGTCATCTCACCATTTTTGCAATAACGTTTTCTCTATGTTGATTCAGATAGTGAAATATGGAGGTTGTTACAAAAACATATCCAAGTAATTGTGATAAAAATTTCAGCTTGTGGGTGTTATAACCCTAAATTGCACCAGACATGCACACCTGGCATCAGACCATCTTACTTGCTATCTTTGCCAAGCCATCAATGAACATCTCTTCTAAAAAACCATTTTTTTGAAGGTGTATGCACCGTGTGCCACTATTTCCCGTGTACACACGCTTGCTGCACCACTACAACCCGCGTACACTCACAAAAAACACAAAAAATAAAAATTGCAAAGGGATACAGGATTTTGGGATGTTACCTAACTATTTGACCACCCATAGCCAGTCACCCAACCATTACTATATTTTTTTTCCTATAAAATAAGGTGTTGGGGTCCCATTCCAATGAGGAAGCATGAGAGAAAAGAAACTCTACCCATTTCAGTATTCCCCCTTTGCCCCAATGTTTTGTAGCCACATTGTGAGTTTGAGCCATAATTCCTTTTTCCTCCATTGTGAACCCTTCCCATTCCTCTAGAGAGGACTAAAATGGAGAAGGATACGTGGAAACAGTTGGTTCATGGTGAAGAGGAGCCCAGGACTGAGTTCAAGGAGCAGTTGTCGGTCTCATATTGTAACCGAATTTGTGAGAATAATATAAAGAAATACTTTTTCTATCTCGCCAAATGATGTCTTCAATCTTTTTGATTTGTTTACATTTTTTGTTATGATATATAACCCACTAATCCATATATAGAATGCATGCTTGTAGTTTCTTGTTTGTCTTTTGGTGAATGTAGGTTAGCCTTGGGAGGAGGCTTGCAGTCAAGAAACAACCGAGCACAAATGGATCAACACCGGAAACAGAGTTTGAGGTAGGACTACCAAATCCATATACTTTGTTTTTTATGTATGATTGTGGGGTAATGTCGGGATAGTTGTTAAAAGTAGGAGACTTTAAACGGTTAGCTCTACCTGCACTATAGAACCCTAGTGTAGTCTATAGGGGGGTTTTCCCGTTACATCAGAATTGGCGACCATACTGAGGAAACCTCTAGGTTTTTTAGGGGATATTATTTTTGGGTGTTTTAATTGGTTTAATTTCCTTTTTTGAGTTTATGTAAGTGTTTGAGTCTTTAAGGGATTATGGTCTTCCATACCAGTATTCCTTTCCTTGTCAACTTGACTGTTGTTTTCTTTTTTTTATAAGGTTATAGAGGTGTATGCAACCTGTAGTGGGTCTTCACGCATACATATGTGCCCTACCTTTAGACAGCTCACGTACATATGTAGGTTGTTGAAGTGTTAGTAGTTTGCCTGTGTTGAGAAAATATTTTTTAAAGAAGAGGCAGTCATCCTCTTCCCTGTCAGAAGTCATACTTCTCAGGGGTTTTCTTGATCTAGTCCTGGTCTTTGTTATAAAATTATTTATCCTGGGTTTGACGTCAGTTTGCTTGTCTTTTAAAAAAAAAAAAATCTTGTGTTTCCTAGCTTTTTTTACATGTTTTTAGCTTGAAATTTTAAGAAAAATGAGTTGCGTTTTCAAAAAAAAATCCCCCTCATCACTGAGGGGGGCCATGAATCGTGTTTTAATCAGTCTCTTTTAGAATCTTTTGTTACTTCTGCTTTGATTGGAAGAAAAAAAAAAATAGCTTGTTAGGTCTCTTTCTTTCTTGGCATTTTCTTTGTATTTTTATTTGAAAAAGAAAAAGAAATTAGCATAGTGTTATGTTTTCTTCTCATCTTAAAATCATTTCAAAAGAAAAATAAGAAAGATAATCCTTTTTTACTAGTGTTCTTATAAGTTTCATTTTTCACAAGAGTCTTAACAACATCAGTTTCACTACTGCACCCCTTTTGAGTAAATCAAGCCTTAAAAAGAATGCTAATTAAAAGTAATTAGACTTTATGTTTGTAGGGTCCATTAACTAGATTAGGCTAGAGCCTTGATTTAGGTTGGAGAGCAAACTCTTCAAGGCTATAAAACAAACATAGGAGTCTGTGCTAGGGAGTGAAAAAGTCTAGTAACGGGAAATTAACCGGGACATCCCTCTAACACATGGGTTAAACATGAGGTCGCATGTGGAAAGGTAGCAGAGATAACCCCTCCAAAGCTAGACCAATCGTAGTGGAGGAACGCATATAGAGGCATTGTATTGGGATTATGTTGATCACATTTGCTACAAAGCTTCACGGGTCTCAAATCTGGTCGAGGTCCTCAGTCATCTTCCTGAACACTTCCTTTTGATACCCTCAATAGGTTTTGGGCTTGATACCCTGCACATTATGGTACACTCGACTTTCGACTGTACCCGCCTGGTAATTGTTCGCGAGTTGGCAACCTTGTTGCCTTTATTTTAGGGACTTACATAGGTGACTGCAGGGGTATAATGCAATACCGAGGGCAGACATTGGGTCACTCTTTGTAGAGTATACGCGGAGGGTTCTTCTGTGTTTGAGTTTCACGTGCACCGGTAAGTTGCTCTAGTGTTGGCTAGCGTAGCTATTCTTCCAAATAGTTAGTCATTTGCTTGATTTTCCTTTAGGATATTTTAGCATGTGCTCTGTGCTCCATAGTTTTCCATAGTGAGTTAGTCAGTCATTTCTTTAGGTCTCTGACCTAGGGTGGTAGATCGCCCACTCCATCAGTCGTGAGGACTTTTCAATCTTCTACTTAGAAACATGGAGCCACCTCTTTATAAGTGTTGTTTTGATAACACTGGTTTGCCGGAGTAAGTTTGTGAGAACCTGTGCATAATATATTCATGGCTAAAGTTTTGGATGATACCAACCAAGTAACCCCTTCGCAAGAGGATTCTTGTGATTTTCCTTTTCTCAGAAACATTGGTGTCCCTTGGATGGACACTTTGTACATTCCTAGGTTAAATGTGGGACTACCGGTTTGGTTGGGTACCATTCCAAATGTCTAGAATTCTCTTGATCTTCCTCAGTTAAGAACCTTGTTTCATGGGCACCATGTTGATGTTCCTGCTCAACAAAGTCTTCTCCTCCTCCTTCTCTTGCCTTTGGTGAAAGTATAGTTACTAGTAACCGAAAGTCTAAACAAATTAGAAAGAGGAAGAATAGGAAGAAGAAATCACCATCGCCTACCAGTCATGTTGGGGGAAAAAGTCCAGTCACTAATAGTCATACTGGAAATAGGTATGAAGCATCTGTGAGTCATTTTATCAACCCATCACCAACCTCTGCAAGTCATGCTAGAGATGTACAACCAGCCACTGTTAGTCATGCTGGGGGCGTTGATTTTGTTGAGAAACCTAGATGGATATGACATAATCCTAAGTTCCCTTGTAAGCTTTGCAAGGTAGAATTATAGAGGTACAAAGATTGTGGTCCCTGTCTATAATCTCTTCTGATTCTAAGACTATTCAACCATCAGTTGAGAAAGTGGTCACACTGATGCAGTCATCGGTTGATCCCACTCCTCTTTTGTGGGGTGAGGTGACTTTAGACCATGTAGTCTCATAGCCTTTTCAACCATTGGTTTAGAAAGTGGTAATGCCGATGTACTCTTCGGCTGATCCCACTCTTTTTTTAAAGAGTGTCCAGTCTACCAAAGTGGTCACACCATTGCAGTCTTCGGCTAATCTCACTCCTCTCTTAGGGAGTGAAGTGTCTACCGAATATGTTTTTAGCATTTCCAGTTCCATACTTTCAGAACAAGGGGGAATTCCACTCGCTTCGAGAACACCCCCTCCAAGCCCTAGAATGGTTTCCTTTGATTGGAATGATCTTGTTGAGCCTTATATTCCTTCTTCTGCACCTTTTCAAATAAGGGTTGAAGTTAATTCAACAAACATTTATCGATGTATTATGGATGAAGTATCCTCTGCAAGTATTTTATCCTCCTCGATTTGGAAAGTCTTGGGATCTCCCAAGCTTGTGTCTTCTTCGCATGAGCTGTTGGATTTTGACAGACGTCTTAGTGAATATTTGGAGATTCTTCCTTAGTTGCCTATCTCATTAGGTGGGAAGATTTTCCTTGTCGATGTTATAGTGGTGCAAGGCCTGTTAGACTTTAATATGCTTCTCGGGCATGATTATGTATATTCTATGAACGTTGTGGTGTCTATCCTCTTCCGAGTGATGCATTCCTCTCATAATGGAATCATTGTCACTATCAACTAGTAGGCATCTGATAATCACCATCCTAATTCATCATTATTTCATACTACCCCTTTACATGTTCCTAGTGTTCATGTAGACTCTACCCTACCTCGGGTTAATTATGTGGCATATTGTCCTTGGTGTTCAATTTCTTCTGAGAAGGAACCTATACAATCATGTTTGCCTTATTGAGACTTTGTCTCCGCAATTGATCCATTGGTTTATCCAATGGGGCATGGGAGCCCTTGCTTCCCCTTCTTGGTCCAAGTGATTTTGTGTCTCCTTCTGAGTCTAATCTCATTGTTTGTATATCCTCAAGCCCTCATGCTTATGATTCTTCGCTAATAGACTCTACCAGTCCTAGATAGAGCCTCCATCGTTATATGGATTATGGTTAGTTTACTTCACCCTTTGGGACTGTCGACCCTCATTTGTGTGATTTCTTGGATGTTGAATTGCCTTCAGATGAGGCTATCCTTGAATCCATGACTACGGTTTCTATACAGTGGGAGGAATTACACTATGGTTTGTGTTTTCTTCCCTTTTGGGAGACTTTCCAAGTTGACTATCGAAGAGACTCTTGGTCTGAGCCTAGCAATGGGCTCTACCTGAACTAGTTTCATACATGAGCCATAGCCCCATAGAGTCTTCTCTAAACCATGTTTAGACTCTATAAACATGAAAATATTTCTGAGTGATCTTGTTGTGCTTCACGCTCGCCAAACTAAAATTTGAAGGCATGTCTATCTGGCAGTAGTTTACCCCTTTTTCGGTTTGGATGGTCAATTGTACAGACAAAGGTATACACTAGGAACTCTGGTTCGCTAGAAGAGTGTTCTCAGGTATAAATTTAACCCTTTTTCGGGCCTCAGGGACTAAATTTATGAAAAAGGAACCCCAACGGAGTCCATAGTTAAGCTCTTTTCAGAATCCCTAAAATTGAAAAATATCGTCGAGTGAGCTTGTTTCTTCACACTCATTAAACCAGTCCAGAATAACATCTATTACAGAGTCCATAGTTAAGCTCTTTTCAAACTCCTTAAAATTGAAAAGATAGTCGAGTGACCTTGTTCTTTCACACTCATTAATTGGTTCAGAAAAACATCTACTAGCATGAGTTTACCCCTTTTTCTAGCCTATAGATAAAGAAGGAAAAAGGTACACCTTGGGAGATTCATCTCACCGAGAGAGTTCTCCTAAGTAGATTTTATAATTTTTCCTGACTCAGGAGACTAAATCTAGAAAAAGGCAGTGAGTCCATAGTTAAGCTCCTTTAAGACTCCTTAAAATTGAAAAGATTGCCGAGTGATATTGTCGTTGTCACACTCATTAAAATGGTTTTGAATAGACATATTTTCGATGCTAGTTTACCCATTTTTTGAACCGACTAGACTACCTTCGAAAAAATCACCCCAGTGGAGTCTCCTTTTACGCTTTTTCAGACTCTCTAAAAATGAAAAAAAATGTCGAGCTTACCTTCTTCGGGATCATTAAAATTACATCGAAGGAAGTTATCATTGTGTCTTATTAATTGCATTTTCATTCCTGCGTCTTTGGCCTAATGACGGCTCCATGTTGCTCTCAATTGAACCATCTGAAGCATGCCTTATATGCAATCCTTGTAGCACTTTGCCTCTACGTCTTGACACCTTGACCCATGGAGGATTTTTTCTGAGTGTCCTCTTCCTACATATGTCTCCTTTCTCTTAGCATAAGTGTGTTCCTTGCACTTGGAACTAGTATGTCTTCAACACTCGTTCCTCCTTTGTAATGTAGTATTCTTTTATTATTTTTCAAGCTTTCCAAAATTATTGAAAAAGACAAAAAAATCAAATATACCCCAAAAAGAGGAAGGGAAAAGTATTTTATTTTTGTTGACAACACAATGAGTCTCCCTTGGACAAAGCACATCCTTCCATTTGTTTGTCAAGCTATAGGATTCAATATGACCTTAGGAAGTTATTCTCGCTACATAGAGTTGTACCCTCCTCCATTTGGTTATCCTTCCAAACATATGGAGAGTTCGTGTTGCCTCCAGCATTGTGAACTTATGTCAATGCCATGCTACCTGATTTTCATCATTTGTCATGCTTTTGTCCAAGGGAACTTTTACTAAACATGAGTCGGCCCTTCTACAGTTTGTCTCTTGTCCTCATGCTCAGCCACCCTGACATACCAATCAAGTCCTTGTTCAAAATCAATGATGTTCTTTCCCTGATCACCAAGATCCTCTTATATGTTCCCGATGAGCCATTGAAGACCTCTAGGTAGTGAAGTCGTACATTGATATTACACTCCTACCAAAGTTTTGAAGATCTTGAAGTTATTTCCCGAGCTCCGAAGGCTTCATCTCCANTATATCTTTTGATTTTGATATGTAGATACGATGTGTATTGCTCGTGGATATACTTTATATAGTTATATGACATGGATATGCAGTGTATTTGATTGGTAACCATGATTTTATTTCATCCCGAGCATGGGTATGCCCGCCTCGGTGAGACAAATGGTTATTTTGTAGATGGAACATCCTGAACTCTGGTCTCTAGGCTCACTCGCTTTGTACGTTGGTGAAAATATGTAATGTATTTCAGCCATCATATGCTCTTCTGACCTCACACATTAGGGGGCATCTGTTATAACCCAAAATTGCAGCAGACATGCATACCTGGCATCATGCCATCTTACTTGCTATCTTTTCCAAGCCATCATTGAACAACTCTTCTAAAAAACCATTTTTTTGAAGGTGTATGTTCCCTGTGCCACTACTTCTCATGTACACACACTTTCTACACCACTACAGCCTGCGTACACTCAAAAAAAGCGCAAAAAATAAAAATTGCAAAGGGATACGGGATTTTGGGACGTTACTTAACTATTTGACCACCCATAGCCAGTCACCCAACCATTACTATCTTTCTTGGCCTATAAAAGAAGGTTTTGGTGTCTCATTCGAAGGAGGAAGAACGAGAGCAAAGATACTCTACCCATTTCAGTATTCCCCCTTTTCCCTAATATTTTGCAGCCACATTGTGAGTTTGAGATAGAATTCATTTTTCCTCCATTACGAACCCTTGCCATTCCCCTAGAGAGGAATGAAGAGGAGAAGGATACATGGAAGCAGTTGATGCATGGTGAAGAGGATCCCAGGACTGAGTTTGAGGAGTAGTTGCTGGTCTCATATTGTAACCGACTTTGTGATATTAATATAAATAAATACTTTTTTCATCCTGCCAAATGATGTCTTCAATATTTGTGATTTGTTTACATTTTTTGTTATGATATCTAACCCACTAATCCATATATAGAATGCATGCTTGTAGTTTCTTGTTTGTCTTTTGGTGAATGTAGGTCAACCTTGGGAGAAGACTTTCATTCGAGAAACAACCGAGCACAAAGGGATCGACACCGAACGTGGAGTTTGAGGTAGGACTATTGGATCCCTATACTTTGTTTTTTATGTATGATTGTGGGCTAATGTCAGGATAGTTGTTAAAAGTAGGAGACTTTAGATGGTTATCTCTACCTGCAGATTAGAACCCTTGTGTAGTCTGTAGGGGGTTTTTCCTGTTACATTAGTGAGTCGTTTTATTTTGGGTGTTACACTCCATGTAAAATAGGGTTTGTGGCTAGTCCTAAAACTAGTATAAAACAAATGTTTCGTTAAAATGTCATAACTTCTTCATAACAGATCTAAATTTAGTAATACTAAATGTATTGGTTAGAGTACAATTGATGGTATATTTTGTAACATTTTCAGATCCATACAACAAATAGTCTATGTGGGGCATGCTCTACAAGTTCTCTCTCTAGAATAAGCTAGAATTCAGCAAGGTATGTCATTTTTTCTATAAATCCTTTTTTGGGAGGTTCCAAGCAGTGAAACCTGGAGGAATTGTAGAAACGACACTGAAGAAAATTGTGTACTATTTTCATATATTTATTCATTCTAGGTACATATTTATGATTATTGCAAGTTAGGGTTGTTGACTAATCTAAAATTAGTCATGTGAGACTAAAGTAAAGTTTGATGAAAATGCTAGTATCTTTTTGTTAAAGTTAAGGAAGGTTTGCAGGTATGTGATCATATACACCGGGTATGTTACAAAGTTACAAATAAGATTTGGATGATGAAATTGATGAGGGATTTTGGTTGAGGTATGTTATAGATAGATGTTGTATAACAGTGAGGTTGTGGAACATGGTTTGNATGGTTTATGGTATTTGGTTATGGATAATGTGATGTATTGATAGAGAAATTTTGATGGTTATATTAGTATATGTATTTGGTATATGGTTGAGGTAAATGTTGGATACATGATTGAGACAAGTAGTTGATGAGTTGGCACATACATGAGGTGTATAGCTGATGTTGTTGGTACATCTGGATGAGTCATAGTTGATGAGTAGTTGATGCGTGATTGGTACATACTTGGTACAAGGTTGGAGGAAATTGTTAGTAGTAATGTTGACACATGTTTTATGGATGATGTAGCATACTTGTGTTGGTATATTATTAGAAGCACATATTGATCTTGGTGATGATTATGAGTTGTTCTGATATGCTTGGTTAATGCACATCTTGGTGATATTGTGCATATGGTTGAGATCTATCTTGCTGATTAATCTTGGTGAGTAGATCGGATTTGGTTGAAAAAATTGATGAGACATGTTGTGATAGGTTGTTTGGATACGTTGTTGTGACAGGTTATTTGTACAGTTTTGGTGCATGGTTGATGCACTTGTTTATGGTATAGGTTGAGGTACAGGTTGATTCATGGTACATGTTGGCACAGGTTATTGGTGCAGGAGTTTTATAGGTTATTGGTACAGGTTGATTCCAGGTTGTATGGTACTAGTAGTTACATGTTACTTGGTGCAGGTTGATTGGTACAAGTTTACAACAGTATATCTCATAGTGATAGTGTGACGATGGTTCCATCATTCTACTTATATTTTAGGGTGATTGGATGGGGAAAGGATAGGTGGTTGTAGCCACCTTCTAGTTTTAGTTGGAGAACATAAGCGGTTGTAGCCTCCTTCTAGTTGTAGACATATAATTGGGGATTTGGAGCTTCCCTTAGGTTGTATCTTGAGAAACTAGGGGGTTGGAGCCTCCTTCTAGTTGTAGCTGGAGAATTGGAAGTTAGTGCTTCCTTGAATGTATTTCTTGACATATAAGAAAAGAACTCAGTGGTTTTCTCCCGCATTGGTTTTCCACTTAAATATTGGTATATTGTGCATTGTATGGATGCGTTTGTTAATGTTTATTATGCACTGATGAATGTTAATGCTTATGATATAGTAATATATTGATGATGAACATATGAACATCATTGAATAAGTAAAATAATATAATTTATGATTTAATGGATTAATAATTGGTATACTTGTTCATTACTAATTCACCCCCCCTCTTAGTAATCCAATAGTGACAGTGATTCTACACTTATATTTCAGGGTGGAAGGACAGGGAAAGGAAATGAGGTTGTATCCTCCTTCCATTTAATGTCGAAGAACTCAGGGAGTTGGAGCTTGCTTCAAGTTAGTTCCTCTAAATAATGAGGTTTTATCCTCCTTCTGGTTGCTGCCAGAGAACTCAAGGAGTTGGTTTTCCTTTAGGTTGGTGCTTGTAAATAAGGGGGTCATAGCCTCCTTCCAGTTGTAGTTGGAGAATTTAGGGAGTTGTATTTTCCTTCAGGTTGGTGTTTGTAAATCAGAGGTTGGTGCCTCCTTCCAGTTGGTGCTGGAGAATTTGGAAGTTGGTGCTTCCTATGAATGTATTCTTGATATATATAAGAAATCATTATGTGGTTTTCTCCCATTTGGGTTTCCACATAAATGTTGGTGTACTGTTTGTCTAATGTGATATTGTTGATTTTCATTGCTTATGGTTATATGCTCATGATATGTTGGATGCAATAATAAATGATATATTGTTGATAAGTTGAAGTTTGGAGATTGTGATTTAAAGTGGTTTAGTCGGTCTTCGACCTAAAGACTTAGTTGACCCAAGGAATTCGACAAGGTGAGGTTACAAAGGAACCGCATGTTCCAATAGTGGGTTGTGCATAGAGGGACATTTGGAACATGGGAGAAAATTATAGAATCCCTATAAAAAGGTTGTTTCCTAGCAATGATTTCATAATGATTAAAAACATTGTAGTATAAGGTTTTTCTAGGAATATCATGAGGTTTAGAAGAACTTCAAATCCAATAGAATATGTGGATCATTGTGAATCCTGGTGGCTGACATAGGGAGACCCTTCTAGTCACGGGTTCATAATTGTGTTCACATATTAGAGTCATTTTATAAGAGTTTATATCTACTGGTATAGGTGTAAGGGTAGATGACATGTTGTTCGACATATGCACCATATTCTATGACAATTTTAGGATCTATAGAGGAGAAATATATATCCCAAGGGTAGTATGGAATATTAATTACTTCCCATAGATGAAGGAAATGTGATACTTTATAGTTAGTGCGAGAAAAGAAATATCAATATGGGAACTACATAACCCTTGGTTTGAAGAATCTCAAGGGGAATTTTCACCAAATATTTTACTGTTTTGTGCTAAAGTATTTGGTGAATATGTTAGTATTGGATGGATAGATTTGTAGGTAGTTACCATTCTTATAGGACTTTATTTTGAGGTGGTTTTCAAGATTAATAAATGAAATGTTCGACCTAATCATTTATCCAAGATTTAGACTAGGGAAACTATAGAGACAATAGATGAATAATCCAATGTCAATATTTTATTCATGAAATAGGTTCACAGCTTCTTCACTGATATATTTGAAATCCTGAAATCCAAATAATCACTACAAAAGTATGATAATTGATAGCATAGACAATTGGTTTCTAGATCTATGAATAGCCAAATAATCGTAGATCATGGACGGCATGTCATATTATAGGTGGCAGACAATGGAAAGAGTTGGGTCATTGTGGTAGAAATTCAATAGCTAAGAAGGTTCTTTACATTGGAATTTGTTGAAAAACATTATTTTTTTTATGTTGTTGAGTACACTAATAACTACAATGTATGTAAATGGATTAGACAATATTCCCTCCATGATGAGATGCCCCTAGAATCCATTGATTTTGTAGGACTGATCAAGTCACTTGCAAGATAATTAAGGGATCGTTACATCATTACCTCAACACATTATAATACCAATTAGGTTGAAGCCATGATAACATGGAAAATAAGGAAAAAAATGCTATGCAATTTATCTTTGAGAACTTTCTTACTAGGTCTAGTTAACCATGGAACATCAACAGTGAATTCAAGAATCACTTAACTAGTGGATTTTTCAATGCACTAGTTTTTATAGAAAAATCCCCTGGTGGATAGGTGGATCTTCCCTCGGATTCTATACCCCTAATACCAAGACAAAAATATTCAAATGGACACTAACATCCCTTTGAGATTTGCTTAACTATTTGAAAAGAGAGAAGGAGGAAAGTTGATCGTACCTATTTCCCGTGTTTGTCCTCACTGCTCCAATTTTAGCTTGATCTCCAAACTCGTTCACACAGCTTGATACCTACAAACCATGAAAAACAAATAGACGCAAGGAAACTCCTACTCTATCATACTAGATAAAACAAATTCATCTACAATAGAGAGACATATGTAAAGATACATAAACTAGAAGGAAATAGGACAAACATATATTAATGAGAACATTAAAAAGACGCTTACAATCTGTAGATGCAGTTGCAACAACCTCTCCAAGTCATCCTCATCTAGCCCTTGCATGATGCTCCCAAGATCATAAGTTTGATATCCAAAAGCTTCCTCCCAATATCATAAGTTTGATACCTCTAATATGGCTCCTCTTCTCCATGGATAGCCCTAAATATATAGGATTGGAAGCTTAACCACCATGGAGAGGATCACTCATCATATCCACTAAAATGGGATCTCCGAGATATTTAGGGAGAAAATATCTCTTAAGGACTTTAGGGAGGAAACATCTCTCAAGGATTTTAAGTAGGAAATATTTTAACCATCCATGAGATCCTTAACCTTCCCTTAAAAATAGGAATGCAAATGTGAGGCGGATTCTCACACTAAATTAATTTCATTTTCATGAATATTAATAATTAATCATGTGCACATAGTATTTTGACCTTCATAAAATATATTTATCCTCCACATTGACTAGGGATTGTGACATATGCTACTTCATGGTGTCAAGGTGTATGAGACACTTAGAAAGGTGCATATGACACTTTTACGACACTTGTGACACTTAGGGAGAGGTACCTAGGTGTGGAAATTTTTGTGTAACAGTATGCCCCCTAAAGTGTGAGGTCATAAGAGAAACTGATGGTTGAAACACATTACAATTATTCAATGTAAGGGCATGGAGTTGGAGAAACTGGAAGAAGTTACAAACAACCATCAAACAATAATAATATATGTTCCATTTATGAAGCAGACATACCTATGCTCGGAATATGAGATGACTCAAAGCATGGCCACCGACCAATACACTGCAGATCCATGAAAAATATTTATTAAGGATATGGCCACCAGACATACAATGTGGATCCATACCTCCATGACATAAACTGATCATAGCCATGAGAAATACACAATGGAGCTACAAGATGATAAAACATAGCCAAAGACCAATACAATGTGTATCTATGTGACATTTTATATATCGACATGATCAAATGATCTCCTTCGTGGCCTGGGAAAACAAGATAACATAGTGAATGCTTATCCCAGGGTATTCATCCCAATCCTGATGTGGTATGAATCTAGCCATGTGAATAGATTTTTTGATGTCGAACATGGTAGAAACCACTTGATTAACTGTCATTGAGGTAAACCATTAACATGTGCGAGGGAAATAACTAGTGATGTGGATGACTCCCAAGGTACCCTAGTACAATCCAACGAATGTGAATAAATGAGATAAAGTCAAACATTCGTGGAATCATCCGATCAGAGGTCGATGATGTAAACCAAATTTCGAAGGTGAGGAAGCCTTCCATTGATTCATGCAGGTCCCAAGGTACTAACTGGTTTCTAAGTCTAATTCCTGGATGATGTGTTGAAGTTGATAGGAAAAGACTCGTGGAAGGAGGGCCTTGATGTGTCCCCCATCATTGACATGAAAATGATACAGGAAAGTGATGTAATATGGTGAATTGAATGATTATGGACTGACATAGGAAATGAAAACTGGCAATACTACAGATGGATGGTTTGAAGTCAAACTTCCCTTGAACATGATGTGACATGACAACTGAATTGGCATCATTGACTCGATGAGTACCAAGAATGTAATGTGACGACAATAAGACCACTCTTTGACTAGACGAAAAAGTATGGTGACACATGGAATTGGTATGACTCATAGACAAGTGGATTACCCAATTGTAATATGAGACACAAACATGTGCCATGTTCAAGGGCGATAAAATATGACATAAAGGATTCTCAAAATATTGACCCACTTCCTTCAATTTTTCCCCCACCTAGATAGATGAGTACCTACTTTTTATTTAATGAGCTCAAAGAGGGTAACACATGCTCAATATAACTCACCTTTAGTAAGTTCCTCTTCCTTTGTTTAATGACCTAAGAGAAGTAAGGGTTCGTTCCCATATGGGTTCTTCAATGTGTAGTTTAGTGAGTCCAGGGAAGGAAAAATAGGTGGTTTTTCATGTTTATAGAGTCTGAAAACAACTTACAGGAGACTCTAGGGTTTTCCTTTTTCGTAATTTTTAGTCCCCGAGGTCCGAAAAAGAGATAAACTAATACCCAAAAGACTCCCTTTCGAACCTTTTAACGAGTGTGAAAGGAAGAAAGATCACTCAACAATCTTCTCATGTTTAGAGAGTCTGAAAAGAGATTAAAGATGAATCGAGGAGGTTCCTTTTTCATGTAACCTTTACAAGTCCAAAAATGTGATAAAAATATACTTGGTTACATTCTTATGTATTTACGAGCACGAGAAAGAATAAAGACTAAGATCAGAATTGGTTTCATTTTTACACAATCTTGAAACAAAATTAAACTATGCTTGTAATTTCCTAATGTAATTTCCAAAGGTTTTGAGGGATACACATGGATGGTTGGTAATTTACCCCTAGCTTGCAAAGCTAGTAGCTTAACTCCAGAATGGTAACCAAAGGCTGGAGACATGCCCCACCAAGCTTCATTTCATTCATCAACTTTGAGGTTGTCACCAATTTTTGTACTAGATGGAGAAAAAGGGTAAGGGTGGATGAAAAGAAGTTTCAAATACGAGACCTAAAAAAAGACTCCACTCGACATCTATGAGATCTAGCTAAAGAATCAACTCAATATCTATGAGATCTAGCAAAAGACTCGACTCAACAAGAGAGGTGTTTTTTTCATTTTTTAATGAGCTTGACACATGAAAATAACTATGCTCAATACCTTTGTTTAATTTTTTAATGAGTTTTCCACATATAAGTAAAACTATGCTCATATCTTCTATTTCATTTTTTAATGAGCTTGCTACATATAGGAAAACTATGCTCAAAACCTTTGTTTCATTTTTTAACTAGCTTTCCATAGAGAAGAAAAACTATGCTCAAAATATCTCCTTGATTATGGCTTCCAAGAGGAAAATGATCTAGAAGGAATACATGTCAAGGGACAAACGTTAGCCATGGCTTGTAGAATATGTTCGCTAGATGGAAGAAAAACACTCTAGAAGGCATACATGTCAACAACCTTGATAAGGGTAGGGAGATATGGCTCTAATATCCCTATAAAAGAAATGAACATGTAAACTACCGGATATAAGTCAGGAGAAGGGAGAGATTCCCTCTCGTGCGGGGTTGATTGCATGGGGAAGGTCATTACGTAATTCACCTGTGGTAGAGTAGACATCGCTAGGATGTATGGACTTTTCAGGGATGGCAGATGGTTGACCATCATATGGGGTTCAATGAATGAAATTTGGTTGATCGTTACTATGTGTCCATTGTGATGGAAGCACATCACTCAAAATATAGTGGACATGAAAACTCTCATAACTTAGACATAGTATCACCAAAGGAGAAGGTTAAATTCCAAGGGGTGGTGAACTACAATCACATCGATGTAGACCATTTTTCCTCCCAAAGTAACCAAAAACTAAGGAAGGTTCCCTAAAGGTTGAATAAATCTTATGTCAAAGGTAAAAAAAAATTGAGTCATAGGCGCAAGCTATGGGGCACCAAAAGATTTCCAATCATTCGTGGATAAGAGGATAACACAAGAACCTTCATATATTATAGTGTTAATAATTTTCCTATCACAAACTTGAACAGTGATTTGGAAATTCACGTAAGAAGGAAGACAATGTTCTTTCAATGATTCCATTTAATATAAATCATCTGATTGCTTGAAAGGGGTGCCATTGAGATGGGAGGAGTGCCCCCTTGTTCGGTTGAATCAATATTAATGAGGTAGACCTCAAAGACATCCTCACTCTTTGAATGAGGAGTGGGATCGACCGATGAGGGAACCAGATTGACCACTTTGGTTTCACTCTTCAAGGGAGGAGTGTGATTGATCGGTGAAAGAACTGGATTGACCACTTGGGTTTCACTCTTCAAGGGAGGAGTGGTATCAACCAGTGATGGAACCAAATCAACCACTTTTGAACTCTTCATATGAAGAGTGGGGATGATCGATGAAAAAACTGGATCAACTACTTGGGTTAGTGGTTCAACCAAGAATGAAACCAGATTGACCACCTGATCAACCAGACTGATCGGGGATGGAACCAGATTGACCAATCCATTAACTAATGATGGGTTGGAAGATATCTTATGATCACCAGTTGGAAATTGAATCTTTTATTAAAGATAAGAAGCCTTGCCTATACGAGGAAAAAGGTGAGAGTAATTATCAAATTCACATAACATGCAAGGAAATTTGTCAGCTGTCTTCTTCTTAAAAACCTTAATGCCACTAGTTTATGGGGTGTCACCAGCATGTCCAACATTGGCTGATGACATGGAACACCACATTCCTAAGACCTCGGGGAGACCATGGAAATCCATTAGAAAGTGGTCACCCTTACAAAGCGTGCAAGGGAATTTGGGTTTAGAATTCTTCGTTTTAGACTTGTCAACATTATCAACACTCCCAGTATGATTAACCGTAGCTGGTTTCTTAGATCCAACATGACCTTATGTATTTGGAGGCTTGGTATCTTTCCAATTATTCTTCTTCTTCCTCTTTCTCCTTCTTCGCCTAGTGAAATATCTAAATAAAGTAGCTAGGTTGATAAGTTTCTGTTACAGAAAAATCCCCTTGTGGAAAGGTGGATCTTCCCTCAAATTCTAGACCCCTAATATAGAGACAGAAAGATGAAAATGGACACTAACATCCCTTTGATATTTTATTAACTATTTGAAAAGAGAGAAGGAGGAAAGGTGGTCATACCTATTTCTGGTGTTTGTCCTCGCTGCTCCAATTTGAGCTTTATCTCCAAACTCGTTCGCATAGATTGATGCCTACAAACCACAAACAACAAATATACACAAGGAAACTCCTACTCTAGAATACTAGATTAAGAAAATTCATCTACATTAGACAAGTATATGTAAATATACATAAACTAGAAGGAATTAGGCCAAGCATATATTAATGAGAACATTAAAAGGACACTTACAATCTGTAGATGTAATTGCAACATCCTCTCCAAGTCCTCCTCGTCTAGCCCTTGCACGATGCTCCCAAGATCATAAGTTTGATACCTCTAATATCCCTCCTCTTATCCATGTAAATCCCTCATTATATAGCATTTGGAGGCTTAACCACCATGGAGAGGGTCACTCATCAGATCCACTAAAATGGGATCTCCAAGATATTCGGGGAGAAAATATATCTTAATTATTTTAGGGAGGAAATATCTCTAAAGGATTTTAAGGAGGAAATATTTCAACCATCCATGAGATCCTAAACCTCCCTTTAATAATATGAAAGTAAATGTGAGGTGGATTCTCACACTAAATTAATTTCCTTTTCATGAATATTAATAATTAATTCATGTGCACATAGTATTTTGACCTTCACAAAATATATTTCTCCTCCACATTGACTATGGATTGTGACATATGTTACTTCATGGTGTCAAGGTGTATGTGACACTTAGAAAGGTGCATATGACACTTTTATGACACTTGCGACACTTAGGGCGAGGTACCTAGGTGTGGAAATTAGATGTGTAACACTAATAAGGGGTTTTATGATCCATCATCACAAAACCACATTCTACCACTCATAGGTCAATGATATTTTGGAAGTGTTTAAAAAGATTCTATAATAGGGGTTGAAAACGAATTATACAATCAACTAGGATGAATCTACAAGAGGATTCCAACAATTCTTTAGGCATACTACACAACATGTAAAAAACTAACCAATCATAGATTGTTCAACCTGGTGTATAGTAAGGAAGTACTCATGACACTAGAATATTTTGTTCTAATTCTATGGTTTCTATCATTATGTATATGTTAGATATCATTGTGATAAAATAAAGGTAAGATACATTGATCTAGTTTTAATATCATTGGTTCCTCATAAGGTATCATCAAATGGTACAAAAGTATAGAAAAAAATTATGTTAGGACCATAATATTAAGACTAATAACTTGGAATAGGGATGTGTCCTGTGCTTCAAGACCTTCATATTTGTGAATAAATTCATAATAATTTTCCTACCATAGATATGGATAGAGGATTGACATTTTCCTACCATAGATAATTTTCCTACAATAAATATTGATCATGTAGCATCTATCCTATTATAGCATTTCCAAAAGAAGGATTGGATGTCATAGACTCATATATGTGTTCACATTGAAACTAGTAATCATAGAGGATGAAAACATGTTGATGTAACAATACAAAATTGATTTTTTGTTGAATTATGGTGTATATAGGTTCCTTGGAAGGCACAAAATCCCCACCATCAATGTTTTATTAGTAACTATGATGTGAAACTACTGTCAATGTGGGTGTTAAATAATTATCAAACAAGGGAGTTATATTAACTCCCCACCCTAAACTCAATACTTTAGGGTACTTGAGAGTTAATCAATTAATTTATGAGGCCATTTTCTTTGAAAATCTATGATAAAGTAGTTAGTGGGTTGTTTCTTAGTTTAAAAGGGTTGTGTTCATTACATAACACCCACTAGGTGGTTGATACTCATTAATGATGTGACCATAAGTAGTTAAAGTTTTGATAGTGAGAAATTATTTTTTCCCAAAACAATATATATATATATATATATATATATATATATATATATATATATGGTTTATTTCAGTAAACTACAAGGAAGAATCCTTAAGAACAGAGGAGCATTACAAAAGGATCATAAACAGTCATTCTCAAATAAAAAAATTGTATCTAGTCTAAGGTCTTACATGATTCCAAACTCAAAGGAGTTACATATCCATTAAGCTAAAATGGCCAAAAGTTTCATATAGTGATCCAATGCACATAAAGTTACCATCATGTTGCGAAACAACAAAGGAATTACAATTCAAAAATAATACCCTCTCTGATTGAGAGAAACCCTCAATTAGATAATTCTTCAAGTACAATGTGATTTTAGACAAATATGTAAAAATATTTAGAAATATCATGAACGGATGTACTATGTTCCCTTAGGACGTGATTGCAGCTAGGATATGTAAACATAGCATTAATACCATGCGATTGTTGTGCAATATGTTGAAGGCACACATTTGTAACCTAAACATCTTCCTTCATCTATTCAATAGATAGATTTGAGTCCCTGTAAATCTAAATATCATGCACATCCATGTCCATCGATACCTTTAATAATGAAAACAAGGATTTAAAATATACCAAGTTATTGGTCCCTATCCTAAATAGGATTTTCCATTAACAAAGAGAACATAAGAGAAATGGACTACTTATCCAACACCACAAAGTATGTCTGGCCCTTGACAAACACCATTAAAAATACCCATGCAATAGATTTTTTAATCTCCAATTCACAAACCAAATGAGGTTGATTTAGCTTTTGATTGTCCTTATAGAAAGAGAGAAGAGACAATGCATGTTGTGAGATTTTAATCGAAGGATAACACTTATCTTCAAATATACTGGCATTCCTCGCCAACAAAATCCCCCATACTACCAGAATTGGGAGCACCCTTAGGGCCTTCAAGGAGGGTCATGAAAAATACTCCCAAAAACAATAAAAAGGAGAATCCTTGTCCCATAAATGATGAAATACCAACTTCCTTTTGATTTCTAGCCAAATGTGATGGGAAAAGGAATACAACCTAAGAATAGATTAATATTAGTTTCATCATTCATTTTATATAGAAAACAAAGTTCCAGTCCCTACTTATTGTGGAGTTGTAACTTGTCCCAAGTCAAGAATTTTCCTAATGATAATTGTTGAGGAAAAGATATGAGGAACCTCACTCCAACATTTTTGAATATTGCATGGCTAAGGTAAGATAGTTGGGATTGTCACCCTGGTTTTATAACCTAAGAAAAAATTGTCATTTCATTCACGAGAAATAAGTACAAGGAATCAATGTTGTTTTTTTATGATAATTAACTGTGAAAAATAAGAAAATAAAAAATGTATATGTACTATGTTTATTATAAAGAAACAAATGAAATACCAATCTGAAAAAGTGTCAGAAAAATACACAAGTGAGACAAAACCAACAAAATGGTTTGTTTATTGATTTCGTTCTGAGATACAATAATAATCCTATTTTCAAACCCCTGTGAGGGTTTGGACTAATATCATATTTAGAGGTCTCCGATGGGAACCATACAAAACGTCTCTGACAGCAAGAGAAGACCGAGACTAAATATATAGATCAACTTTTCCATAGAAGCATCATTTACTAACTCTACAAAATACTCCCTATCAGTAATGGAATTTAATCCATAAACAGATTAGAGTACACATACTGCCAAGAATAAATTATCAACCTTTCTATAACAAAACGCTGAAGTATATGAGTCAACATTTGAATCTTGATACCTTCAATAAGACCCTGTTTTCAACAATAGGGTGAATATTCATAGAAAACTGAAAATGAATGAAAATGATAATCTCACAATTATAAGAGTAGACCTTATATCATAAAATTATTTCCTTTCTCTCCCCTTTGTCCCTCCTTGTGATGACCTTTTATCTCTTTCAAAATAAGTTTTGGTAGTTCCAACTAACATTTTAGTTAAGTCTTAATTGACTTAACACAAATTAGGGACAAATAATAATAGTAAAATAAAAATTAATAAATAAGGGTATATTGAATAATAAATAATAGGTGGGACCCCCTAATTCCTTTTAAAATCCTTTTAAGTTTTGATTTCCTCCTTCTCACTTCACAATCCATTCACATATTTCTAAATAATTATTTTTTTTCCATCAAATAAACAGATACATGTTGGCTGCCCCAAAACTGTAATATCATGTTGTCCCAATAATACAATTCAAAACATAAATTAAAATCTTTATTTATCAGATATGAAATTTAAAACCATATTTGTTGTGTGAGGCAGTGGCAATGAAATAGTGGGCTGACCATTGTGATGAAATCCAGTTTGGTGAACAATTTTTTTCCACCCATCATTGATGGGGACTTCTGGTTGGAGAAAAACATGAGCAAGTACATTAACATTTTAAAAACTATGATGAGGTTGTAAAGGGGGTATCTCTAGTCTAGGATGAGGTTGTAACACTCCTTGACCAATTGGGTTGAAGAACCCAACTTGAAACAAATGATTTAATTCTTGCAGGTCAGTATCGAAATGAATAGAAAACTTTTGTCTACTATGGCCTCTTTGCCAAAATGATTTATGCCCTTGTTTCCTCCTCTGTCATGGCTACCTCAACTGAAAAAAATATATATAAAGAAAATTCAAATTAGAATAAGAATCAAAATGACTAATCAATCATCAAATACTCTACCTAAAGATAAAATTGAAATATTGGCCCTCTTCATTTCACACTAGAGTACATGCAAAGCATTCATCACTATGTATATAAAAACCATAACCATTTTTCTAAATTGATCAATAACATCATTTAGAATAGGGAAATATAATTACATATGGGATATGGGAGGATTTGTTAATGAATTAAAAGTGAATTTATCACAGGGAAAGTATGAATATTGTTTTAAACACAAAACAAATCTTTAACCCCAAATACATCTTCTATACTTGTATCAACACCTTCATCTAACTGTAAATCTCATCATATTTTCCTATAATCCTCATTTAAAAATTTGTCTCCTGAAAGCCCTCGAACCATCAACTTTCTTGTGAGAATCAAGAAATGGGAATAAATAAAATGATTCGGGAATAATGAGGGAATTGTAATTAGTGTAAAGTGAAAATAATTAATGGGAAATGTAAATGGTCAATGTCCTTTTATTATTTATTCAACATCAATTATCATAATCGATCCCAAGTTTGAACATTTTCTTATAATTTCAGGAAAAAAAAACATATTAACAAAATCCCCAAAATCATTCTTATCACAATGTTTTAATACTTCGAACAATACCCATTTGAGCTATGTTCTATCATTACTTTTTATCCATTAAATTCATCATTAGGACAGATTGAATCCAATACCATGGTAACAAATCACAATAAGACTTTGCTAATAATTTGTATCATTGTCATATCTCAGCTTGTAGAATGTCAAACTCTAAGCATTATTGAAACATTGAGATTTTCAAAAGGATTATGCCGACCAAGAAATCCCAATAGCATGTTACTGGAAACTCATAAAAATGAATTTGAAGAGATAAATATGAACAAACAAGTCATGGCATGGAATCTGAGTCGAGGAACCCATACAAGTTTTGCAATAACACCTAAGTTTACCCATCATTTCCAGAATAAACAAGTTGAAGCAAGGAGTGAAACGAAACCATTGTTCTGAACCAAAACCCCATTTTTGCAAGTAGTTCAAAACTATGTACAATTAATTGGGGAAAATCGAAACTATTTAGGGGTTCCCAATATTGTCAAGTCGAAATGGGAGGTTTATGGCATAATACATTTTAACATGGTTATGATGGAAACATATGTTGAAGTTTGAGTAGCTTTGGAAGATATCATTATTATATTTATCTTGTATTTGACCAATACAAAACCCTTAAGAACATTGTTATATTATATTTGTTAAGTCAACCCTATTGTTCCTTAACAAGTCAATTGTAAAATATAAGGGTAAAGTGGATAGGTTGGCCTTGACCTAATTCTGATCATTCCAACTAGTGTTTATAAGAGGCCTAACACCTCATTTGGAGAAACACACAACAAACTATATTATATAGTGTGTAGGTCTTAGAGTGAAGCAGCTACAAGAAGTGACACAACTACGAAGGAGGAAGTGTCCCAGTATAGGGTTTTGGTTATCTGGAAAAGGACTGTCTTGGTCTAGTGTTGACTACTTTGTTTTGGTTAGGGTTTTTGGTGGATCTTCTATTTTGGTGAG
>JASDQU010306450.1:97857-108798 GCA_032191745.1 Picea mariana | reverse complement strand
CCCTTGCATATTGCATTGTTGCCTTAGCATCTTAGGATTAGAATCCCCCCTAACCTTAACAAATTAAAATTAACTCCTAGAACCTAACTCTAACACATCTAGTAACTAAGGTCTACCCCCTTTGGCTTCCCTAGGAGTAAGCCTAGACGGAAGAGGTTCCGGTCAAAGTGACAGCATGGGCTGTGAATCTAGGCATTGTGCCTCCAAGGACACACTAAGTGAGTCAGACTTAGCTCACGTTTGCAAGTGTGTATAAGGACGACAATAGATCCCTTTGCCCAACCTTAGGCACTAGTCTTAGTTGACTTCGGGAAGGGCTTGCTTGACATAAGTAGATAGTTGCATCTTGCATTGCTGCCTTTGCATCATAGGTTAGTCTTCCCCCAACCTTGTAACTAATTAAAACCAACTCCTAGAACACAATGTAAATCATATATAGTAACTAGGGTCTACCCCCCTTGGCTTCCCTAGGAGTAAGCCTAGATGGAAGAGGTTCAAGTCAAAGTGACATCGTGGGCTTTGAACCTAGGCATTGTGCCTCCAAGGACACACTAAGTGAGCAGGACTTAGCTCACGTTTGCAAGTGTGTATAAGGACGACAACAACGCCCCTATTAAGGAAACCTAAAAGTTGGGTGGATGAGATCATCTCATCCCATCTCTAATCAATGGTTGAGATCTCTCCAAAAGAATCTCAACTCAAAACCCACTTTACTCAAGTTTCCATAGTTTCACTTTATGTCTCTTAATCCACCCACAAAGTGATTAATAGTCCTTTTAGGCTAAAATGACCAAATTTCACTTTTGACTTAAATCTCCCAAGTCAAAGTGAAATTAGACATAAAGTACATGGTACATAGTACACAGTATTTCCCACTTGTGTTTAGAGGCTCACAAACACAAGGGGACCACTTTCCAAGGTACCCAAATCTCAACAGTTCCCTGGGTCCTGATTTCAGGGGTCGTCGTGTCCGTATCAGAGACTCGTATTCCCGTGTCCTCCATGTCCCGTGCCTACGTGTCAGGTGACTTAGGGTATATCTAATGGACATTGCAAACCCTATACTAAATCTTGAAAAAACAAAGAAAATGAGGGAATAATTTTTCAATTGATTTGGTTGATTGGAGTAGATCCCCACTCCACAAATGCTTACTTGATGGCAATGAAAACTATGGATTTCCCCTTATTTGCTTGATGGAAAATGGTTACAGTACCCTTAGAGCTCAATCCCCTTAGGCAACGTTTGCAAAATGAGAGAATAAAACCCAAAAATCCGAATTTAAAAGTAAAAAACCGGTCGGAATCCCAACAAAGCGATAATTTCCTTCGACTCACGACAATGTCGGAAATTATCGTGATAAATACAAATTATCGCAATGATTCGAAATTATCGTAATAAGGTTCGACTAATATTATTGCCAAGGTTCAATTTGTTGATAGTATCGCGATAATTCCGAAATTATCACGATACATGCAACATTGGCATGAACACAGGACAATGTTCATAAGCAATAGACACAAATGAACCGAGGTGCATGAGATAGTGGTTCAAGGCTAGAAGACGACCAATGTAGAGGAGCTAGGCATGTGCTAGAGTGTTAGTGTAAGGTAGAGGGATGCACAAGTGAAGGTTTGGTGCATGAAGTTGTTCAGGGAAGGTGAAGTGATGCATGGAGAAGTTGAACCAATATAGAAGAACCATTACAATCGACTTTCATAGGTGTCAAAAGTATGTCGGTGGAGAACCCAAAGAAGATCAGGTTGGATGGTTTTGATAGTACACTAGAGGAAGAAGGACAAGGAGGAAAGATGAGAGAGAAGGCTTGAAGGAAGAAGACTGATTCGAGGGTGAAGGCCAAAGTCAGAAAGTTGCAGAGGCTGATAGTCAAAACAACACATTGGCACACACTTATTGTATATGTAAACAATTGGTCATGTCAATTGAGAATGAGTAGTCCAATGCTTTATTCCTCTCGACCTTGAATATTTCATTGTATTGTTTCTTCTTTCATTTTCCCCTAGTTACAGTGTTTGTTGTTTAAGTATTTTGCTGCAACACAGTTACTAGGGTATGAAGAGCATGTGAGGCTTGACCCTAGACACTTGAGTAGATACAAGGGGTCCATTGTGCATTCCCTACACTAATTTCCTACTCTTAAAATTGAGTGAAGACCAATCCTTGATTCACACTGTCAAGTGCAATATAATTACATTGTTGAACAATAACCAAATATGAATGCAGTTTCTGAAGCAATTTAGATTTTGTGTACAAATCGAAAACTGTCAAAATTGATATTTTCCACTTTCGTAGAAGACAATAGCTCTTCAGACCAAAATTGTTAGTATTTTTCTTCTTTGGGAATAACAACACAGGTCTCAAGCACAAAACGCATAAGAAATAATGGTTCAATTATCAACAAACAAATTCCTAATAAATCTAGCAAGAAAGAATCCCTGGACAAGTAATGTGATCTTAAAAATGCAAGAAAGGATGCTGTCACACTATTTCTATCAGTACAAAAATGTACTTCAAAATACACTTCAAATCATTTGAGGGTAGCTTATTACCTCAGGTGGGATGAATGTGGGAAGTGGATCATCCTTTCGCCTCCTTAATAGTTTCTCCCCAAGTTTTTTAGCACCTCCAATCTCTTCCACCCACTACAAAGTAGAAATCAACTAGTTAAGAAATCATTAAAGTTTACATATACAACGATAACTTGTGAATTCAAGCATGGTGGAGTTAAGTAGCAAAATGTGTATGAAGATTTCATGCAGTTGAAGGACAAACATGGAAACAACTATGAAAGATAAATAGGATAACAATAGACAATTTTGTACACAAATCAATAGTTTACTGATGTTCTATCTCAATATTATTATAAACGAAACCTTGGTTAAATATCTGCCCCTCTTAAGAGAGATTTAAAAAAAAAAATTACTTCTTATATTATACAAAAGGCACATGAATACTATGTGATTGAGATTAACATTACAATGAGAGCAGAGCAAGTACTTGAAAAAACATTCTTAGCATCATTAATCAACATCAACCCCTTGGCTTTAGTTTGGGGAGACATCTTATCAAAATCTATCTTTGAGAAAGAAGGGCATGAACAAAACTTACTTACCCTTCAAAACATACTTACAACAAATCTTTCAAGAGATTACAATATTTAGGAGCAAATGCAATGCCAAAGATCACCATCATGACTTAGGACAAGGGAATTGTGATCACCAAGAAATGCCACACACTAGTGAACGTCTCCTTGCAAGAGAGGGAAAAAATAGTTTGCACTATTTTCCACCATTGTCTAGCAAAGGGGCACTCTCAAAAGATGTGCTTGTCTGTCTCCGATTTACCATACTAGGGCATTTGTCATTTGAGAGGTCAATTCTAGCTATTTTGGATATAGAGGAAAACCATGGTATAAAACCAACCATACAAACACTTTGAGTTTGCATGATATCATGTAGGACCAAACACTATTGAGCCTAATAATCCTTTGGAATTTGCTATCTGAGTTTCCCCATCTCTTATTCAAAATGTGGGGCAAGTAAAGTCTTTCCATGTATGAGCAAGTTTGCTACCCTACTCAATAATAAATTTACCATAGTCCTACAATCAATCCCCCTAGATAGGGCCATGCACAACACCATTCATCTTGGGTAAATATTCCACAACAATAAGCAACTATAACTCCTTGATGATGAATTTACTATAAGTCAAAAGGCCTTTAATGTGAGCTAAAATCCCTCCAATCTATCCAACCCCTTCTATCTAGGTCCTGTTACCAACCCATTTAGTGGTCTCGACAAGGTCCTCTCGAGGTGCTAAGGTGGTACCACACAGGATAAGTGCTCATTGTCACCTCCGCATGAATTCCCACTCTTTAAGCCAACTCCTACTAAAGGATATGGGAGTCTTTTCTAATCTAAAACACACACAACCTCACCAAAGATGAGTAGACCAGTGCCTAGTATTGATGTCTAAGGTGAAGGTAGGAGTTAATTATCTGATTTTTATCGATCTAAAAATAAAATAAACTGCAGGAATAATGCATACCAACAAACAAAATACCATTCGAACATTTAATTATTTAGCTCTAATGATAGTGAAAGAATGAACGATGGATATCCTTACCAAGTGCAAGATGAGTTCGTTATTTTACCCTTAGATAAGTGGCTGTAAGAAGACAAATACCTTGCTGTTCTGTACTTTCAGATTTGCAAAAAGTGCAAAAAACACAGAAAAAAACAAGAAAAATGCCCCTTTGGGGCCACCCACAAGTGTGGAAACGCGTAAGGTTGATAGATCTGTGGGTGGGGAAGATTGGGCAGCAAGTTAATGACAATATTAGTGGCCCGAAACTTCATATCTGCAAGTATATTGAAGTTTCCAACAATCTGGGAACTACTTGCAGTGACTTGGGGTTGAATCCCCCTTGGGTCAAAACCCAGAAAATTATTCCAGCAAGGAGATTAACTTTATAATGGCTGGAATATGTCTATTTTTATCCCATAAATTAGATATTTAACTATAAAATCAGGTATGGAAATAAAACAAAGGGTTTCTAATGATAAATATATTAGAGATATAAGGCTTACTATGTAATAAAGTCACTTTGTGACTTTAGAATATGTTAATGTTCACTTTCTGTGTAAAGCAATCTATCCCACATTCATAAGTGGAAATGATTTGCTTAATGAACAATGATATATAAGGATGTAAACCCCTTTGTAATAGATGCACCAATTATTCATTGATAATATCATATGATGTTATTGTGAGCATCTTTCTTTGAGCTTAGTTATGTGACTCAACCCTATCTAGGGTTTCATCATCTGGTGATCTAGCTGATTTTATAATAAAATACTAACTTGGTTGTTCCCTTTGGATGAGGTTTTTCTGTCGGATCCGTGGAAAGTTTTGCTGTTATAGAAAGCAAATCTGCAAAATTTCTCACAATACCCTCGTGAAATATATATTTTTAGTGCAGAAAACCAAAGGGTAAAATATCCTTGGACAAAAAACAGATCTAATATTAAAACTCCAAGGATCTACAAGCTATTAGGATAACATTTCAAGCACCGGCTAGGAAATTATTTTTATATTTTATTTTAATGAAAACAAAAAATAAAAGGGATTTAGATTTTTATATTGATGGTTGTTGTAGTGGGGCTTACCTTGCCTTACTATTACCTTCTAGAGTGTCAGATTGTGATCGCAATCCTCTCTTTGTCACCTGCGAACTTTGGACTAGAGAATGAGATTGGAGTCTAGGCAAGGGTAGAGCTCAAGTTTGGACTGGCTTTTGAGAGTCCTGGTGACCACCTATTCAACTAGGGGGTCAACTCCAAGTACCATGAAGATATGCATCATCAGATGCTACCAAGTCAGAGACTTCCTGGTTCTACAAGGCATTTTTGGCCTTCAACATGTATTTTTATAAATGGAATTTCCGCTCCCCTTCGTGGGATAATAATGTAATAGGTCTGCATGGATCATAGTTAGGTTAGTTACATTAGGATTTCTTCATTAGGAGAGTTCCTTTCACTGAGTGTTTTTTATCCTCAGGTTATTAATTTGGCCTAACCAGCCTTATTAATTTCCCTTGAGTTTTTTACTCCCATTAAATAAATCCTCCAACGTGGTGAAAGGCGTTCTAATGGATTCATCCTCTGGTAGCTAGTGTTTAGGAATGATGTAAATGACCATGTAAGACAACTCAAAAAGTTTCGCGGAATTCCGTCGAGTCTAGATAGGTTTTTTTTTAATTAATTAAAATTTCCTAAGGTTGGAAACTTAATTAATTAATTTTTAATAAATATTGTAAAATCTAGGTCATTGGGCTTTTTGATAGGGGTATTTGTGCTCAAAAGAAATGGAATGAGACCTCCTACACCCTTGGACCAAGTTTCAGCTCAGTCGAACAACTTTTGCTAGGTGTTTGTCCACCGGGAGTCTTAGTCAGAAAAAACAAAACAGTTTTAATTGCTAGACCGTGACATAGAAAAAATGTCAATTTTGTAATAATTGAGCAAATGGAGTAAAGTAAAGGTGGATAATGATGCGAGAGACATATCCTAACCTACCCAACCTTTACACACCCCCTTAACTCACACTCTCATCTAAACCCTCACGCCCCTCTTGGGATTTGTGCCCCCCTTCCATGTGAAAGTTAGTAACTTGCCCTATAGCAAGTCGTGGGCCCCTCCCTCATGAGGTGCGCCCTTCCTAGCCTCCCACATCACCTTGGAGTGTGTCCCACACACTCAAACACACATCCACTCAAGAAAGCTCACGTCCTCATTGGGATTTGCGCCCCCTCTTGCAAAAATTGGAAATTTGCTTTAAGGCAAGTCGTGGGCCCTTCTCTTAGCCTATGTACCCCTCCTAGCCTACCAAATCATCCTTGGAGTGTGTGCCACTCACTCCACCACACTCTGTCTTTCTATTCCCATCAAAACCTAAAATCCATGTGCCCTCCCTCCTTGAGATTCATCTGTGGCTTGGATTTTGACACTGGGCAAAGATCCAAGAGGGGTCTCTTTGCCTCTCAAGCTATAAATAAGACCTCTCCCTCACTCATTTCTCACCATTATTCTGAGTATTGTTATGCTACCATTTTCTTACCGTCTCTCTCTCTCTCTCATTGTTCACTTTGCTTCCATTCCATTTGTTCTTGAAGAGCTTGGAGCAATTTTGTTGCTTCAACCTCTTCCCTTTGGTAATAGAGAAAAGCTTTGGAGGAATCGTGGAGTATAAGATTTTATCTTGGTGTTCCATGCTATTATGAGGTGATCGTGTTCTTTGAATGTTTTCTGTGGAGTATTGAATATTTGCTTGGGTAAATTAGTTTACTTGGCTAAGTTTAGCAATAGTGTAGTTGTTGACCTATATGTTTTGTATTTACTAATGATATAAACTTTGTTGTGTTATTAGTTCATGCAATACATTATCTATTTTTTATCTCACGTTTTTGTTTGAAGTTTGCAGGTTGTCTTAAGAGCGTTGTTGGGATAGATTCAAGCAAGAATCTACCTTCATTGCTCATTAAAAACTTCATAAGCTTTTCCATTCCATTTTTCTGTTCTTATATCATCCAGATTTTGGTTGCTAGCACTCTTAGATAGATCATCTAAATACTTAAATTTTCTGGTTTTTATATGCAAAAAAAATTTGTTGCAAAACAAAAGTTTTCTTAAAGTTTGTGAGTGTGTTGTAGCATTTCCAGCAAGCAATAGCTTGCTGGTTTCTGTAGATTCTTGTCAGGTCAAAGGTGCATGCTGCCCTTTTCAGTCACAACACATTCCCAAAGACCCCCTTTTGATGTGGTAACAAAACCCCTTCTCTTCTTGATCTTTCCCAGCATTGTGAGCCAACCCATAGGGGGTCCCCAAGTGGCTTGCCTTCTTGTTTTGATTTTCGCTTTGATTTTCAGTTTTAATTTAGTTCTTTGCTGCTTTTCTTTTTATTTTCTAACCCCCTAGCTTAGTTGTGGATGTCTAATGTGCTTATGGTTAAAATTATCTAGATTAGATCTCACACATAACTAAATGCTAGTTTAGGCCCGTGGAGGCATAGGATTTGATTATGTGCTTTAATCTTTCGTTACTTGCATGCTCTCTTTTCTAAAGCATTTATCTTTAACATTTGCAAGCAAACATGGGTATCTTAATAGTGTAAAGCTATCTTTTCATTTCARCATTCATTTCAAGTTCTATATGTGATTTACATGCGATAACTCAACAATCTAAAACTTCATTTTACGCTGCTTTCAACTTTCGGTTTTGGCCCTTTTGGTACACTTTCGAGCAAGTAAAACTCACAGTAATACACTCAAACACTTAAAAACACTTAGTCCATAGGTCTAATAACCAACTAGACTTAATAGGACACCTTTACCAACCATCTTCGCCATTTAAAACGGGGACTAGAGGAAGCAACGAAAAGGTGATAGGCCGGGGACGGTCTCATGGCATGGAACGTCCTTTTCCGGGAGTTGTAATGTCCCCACTTTGGGACATCATCACAGTGCAGAGATTTATGATGACCAGAGTAGCCAGATGGGTGTTATAGAGAGTACAGGGGTTATTGAGAGGCATTGTGGGGTCCAGCTCGCATTGCTCATCGTATTCCATCATTATGAGCCATTCTGCATAGGTTGGCTTTGGTTCCATTGCATTCCGAAGATTTCCATGATTTTGACTATTTTGAGCTATAAGTCAATTGAATTCACTGAAGAGGTCATTTTGGGCACATTACTTGGAGGAACCCCTCAATGTAATAGCTCATTGGAATCAGGAGAAGCAACACTACAAGATGGGATGGTGAGAAGTGACTTTCAGTGGCCAGGGAAGCCACAAGGAGAGATAAGGAGCTTTTCAGAGGTAAAAAGGTTAATTAATTAAATATTAATAAAATGAAAGTCACTTTGGAGGGACAAGGTGAGCCAAAAAGTATAAAGGAAAGGCAAGGGCCTCTACTCATCATTCATGTATGATTATCTTTTGATATCTAGCTTTTAGCTATTGAGCCCATCATTGGGGGTTTTGAGGGTTTTGACTTAACAAACCCTAGAGGATGATTCGGTGGTGAAAGATTCCACCTAGCTTGTCCCAAGCTTGGTCTCGGAGATGCAATACGCTCCCACACCATTCTAGTTCTAGATCTACTCAGTTGCAGGAGGATTCCACATCAATTATTTGTGCAGATAGAGAGAGGGCGCACTAGTTGGGGGCTTCCAGCAAAGGGGGGCGCACCATTCTTGGAGAGAGATTCATTGTAGGTGATTGGCAGGGCTTTTGGGGATTCTATCACCTGGGTAGTCATTGCAGGGCTTTGGACATCAGATCTAGTCCATTCTTGAGGAGTTACCACGGCTAGTGTTAGAATATAGAAGAATGTGTGCTCGTTTTACCATTGACAATACCCTCATCACCCAACCATAGGCCGAAGCCACCCTCTGAGCACCTTAACCTTGACTGAGAATTACTCCAGGAGCAAACCCTAGGCTAGATAGCCAAACAAGGTGTAGCGCATCTTCCTCCAAGGATAGTGCACCAACAATAGCTGATCAGATAGTCCAAACCCTAGCCAAGAGATAGTCCAAGCCAATACTGAAAAACTAGCTGCTGTTGCAGCTGCACCTGCAGCCCTCCTCCACATGTGCGCACCAAACTAGGAACTGCAGTGCGCACCAGTTGCTTTCTGCAATTCTGAGATGTGTCAAATGAGAACTGGCGCCTTGTATTTATACTGGTGCTGCTAGATTTGTTGGGGCCGACTTCTCCTTCTGGATATGTGTCTGTTCAGTATATTATTATTATTTTTGGCCGACTTCTTCTCTTGGAGGCTAATAACCTAATATAAATTATCTTCTTGAGACGACAAGACTTCTAGGGTTATTAGCCAACTCATTAGGGTTTTCTCTTGCTTTCCAGAGTCTTCTATTCTCGTCAGGTTTACACGTGGAGGTAAATACCTCCAGCAGCTACCATAATATTAACACTCCCTCCTAGCTAGGGAGGTATTACAGGTAATGGTCTTGAGCACAAAAACATACCATTTACCCGGTAGCATCAACATAGTTGTTTAGACTATCTCATGACTAGATCATGAGCATCACCATCACCATCAGCTACATCATCTCTCGAAACCATACTTCATCTGAGTAATTAGACATGATGCTGGATAAGTCACTCATACCATAGAGTGACACAAGAGTGATTCTCATAATCTAGAAGAGTAAATGCTCTGAACTATTTTCTGTCTGGAAAATCTCTATTCATCATTCGTCTGGATGATGATTATCTCCAATAAACTGTTGATAGTCTTCAAGGCAATTAGAATAAAAAATAGAAAACAACTGTCTATCCATAGTAGTACATAACTACAATCCAGTGGTACACTACCATACCAAGTAACACACAAGTACTTGATCAACAACATATAGTCACGAACAGTGGAACATATCCACCACAGTAGTCTACATCTACTGTCATACAGTCTTCATAACAAACATTTGATAGCAACCTGCACAGAAACAATGTTATGATATAAACTGAATCATCTGGGCCAATCTTTCACTCACATCTGTGAGCTCTGAAAGAATATCTGCCTCAGAGTAGAATAATGAGATATCTGGACTATTCTTCTCAAGCAAGGAGGAATAACTGTCCTGTCTTCTGAACCTGGACCATTCCTCACCCTGGGCCATTCTTCCTACACTAATCAAAGTGCACCCTGGAGAGAATGTATAACCCTAAGGAATGCTGAGTCTAGACCATTCCCCACCCTGGGCCATTCCTCCTACACTAATCAAAGTGCACCTTGGAGAGAATGTATAAACCCTAAGGAATGTCTGTCCCTAATTGCTGAGCCTGGACCATTCCCCACCCTGGGCCATTCCGCCTACACTAATCAAAGTGCACCCTGGAGAGAATGTATAAACCCTAAGGAATGATTGTCTAGACCATTTCCTCTGTTAACCACAAAAGGAAAAGACTGTCCTGCATCAACCTCCAAAACGGACCATTCCTTATGTTAACCACAATGAGAAATCGTTGTCCGGCGAGGTGGGCCAGTCTTCTTGAGTAACCCTCAAGAAGAGAGACTGCCCTAGACCACTCCCCATGTTAACCACAATGGAAAGTCGCTGTCTATGATACATCAGCAATCAGACTACTTCCCATGTTAACCACAATGGGAAGTCACTGTCCGTCAGAAATCTCAATCCACTTTCCGAACAGGAAAGCATCTGTCCAAGATGGCCTATTTTTCAATGAATGTCTTTAATAATATTTTCAGTGCTCCCTCCCAACCTGGGAGTCATTTCTTCCTTTTTCAATAAGGAAGTTGTTTCCATGAGCTCCAACTTGAGTACGCAAACCCTTTCATCTTGGATAGAAGCTTTACCAAAATGTCTACTTATCTGC